>MU189866.1:0-19804 GCA_016904865.1 Pissodes strobi | reverse complement strand
GACATATTTCTTGGTTCAATTTTGAGGTTCGGCGGCTTAGAATCATCATTAAATTCATCTTAAATATAGAAAATTGATTTTAGAATCGGAAACTGATGTCACACGAGTGAGAAAGCGTCTCGTGTTCCCGAAAAATTCGATTTTCTGACATAGTGATATGATATCGATTTTTTAACATTTTAATGGATCAATTTTTAGTGTCATCGGCTTAGAATCATCCTAAATATAGAAAATTGTCTTTAGAATCGGAAACTGATGCGACATGAGTGAGAGGGCCTCTCGTTTTCCCGAAAAAATAGATTTTCCGACATAATGGCCTGATATCGACTTTTTAACATGTTTCATGCCTCAATTTTGATACTCATCGGCTTAGAATCGTCCTTAAAATCATCTTAAATATAGAAAATTTTATCTAGAATTGGAAAATAATTTTACATGAGTGAGAGACCTTCTCGTTTTTCCGGAAAATTTGATTTTTTGAAATGGTGACAGTACAGATTTTAATATACGTATCATAGTTCAATTTTGAGGCTCATCGGCTTAGAATTGTCTTTTAAAGCATCTTAAATATAGAAAATTTTCTTTAGAATTGGAAAATGATACCACATTATTGAGAGAGCGACTCGTTTTCCAGAAAAATTCAATTTTCTGACTTAACGGCATGATATCGATTTGATATCACATGAGTCAGAGATCGTCTCGTTTGGATCAATTTCCAGTGTCATGGGCTTAGAATCATTCTTAAAATCATCTTAAATATAGAAGATTGTCTTAGAAATCGGAAACTGATGCCACACGAGTTAGAAAGCGTCTCGTTTTACCGAAAAATTTGATTTTCTGACTTAATGGCGTGATATCGAATTTTTTACATATTTCTTGGTTCAATTTTGAGGTTCGGCGACTTAGAATCATCCTTAAATTCATCTTAAATATAGGAAATTGTCTTTAGAATCGGAAACTAATGTCACATGAGTGAGAGAGCGTCTCGTTTTTCCGAAAAATTCCATTTTATGACGTAGTGGCATGATATCAATTTTTATAACCTTTCATGGCTTAATTTAGAGGCTCATCGGCTTAGAATCATCCTTAAATTCATCTTAAAAAATAGGAAATTTTCTTTTGAATGGGAAAATGATCCCAGATAAGTGAAATGGCATGATATTGATTTTTTTACATATTTCTTGGTTCGATTTTGAGGCTTAGCATCATCCCTAAATTCATCCTAAATATAGAAAAATTCGATTTTCATTCTTTTCGACTTAGAGGCTCATCGGCTTAGAAGCGTGTTTAAAACAATCTTAAATATAGAAAATGTTATCCAGAATTGGAAAATGATCTTACGTGAGTGAGAGATTTTCTCGTTTTTTTTTTGGAAAATTTGATTTTTTCAAATGGTGAGAGTACTGGTTTTAATATACGTATCATAGTTTAATTTTAAGGTTCAACGGCTAGAATCATCCTTAAATTCATCCTAAATAGAATCAGAAACTGATGCCACATGAGTGAGAGAGCATTTCGTCTTTCCGAAAAATTCGATTTTCTGACGTAGTAATATGATATCGATTTTTTAAAACATTTTCATGGCTCCATTTGGAGGCTTATCGGCTTAGAATCATTCTTAAATTCATCTTTAAAATAGGATATTTTCTTTAAAATCGGAAAATGATCCCACATAAGTGAGAGAGTATCTGGTTTTCCCGAAAAATTCGATTTTCTGACTTAATGTTATGATACCGACTTTTGAACGTATTTCTTGGTTCAATTTTGAGGTTTTACGGCTTAGAATCATTCTTAAATTCATCTTAAATATAGAAAATTGTCTTTAGAATCGGAAACTGATGCCACATGAGTGAAAAAAAGTCTCGTTTCCCCGAAAATTTTTCTGACTTAATGATATGATATCGATTTTTTAACATATTTTTTGGTTCAATTTTGAGGCTCAGCGACTTCGAATCATCCTGAAAATCACCCTAAACAAAGTAAATTTTATCTAGAATCAGAAAATGATTTTGCCTGAGTGAAAAATCTCCTCGTTTTTTCCGGAAAAATTGATTTTTTGAAATGTGACATAGTACCTATCATGCATAGCTCAATTTTCAGGCTCACCGGCTTCATCCTTAAATTCATCTTAACTATAAAAAATTTTCCTTAGAATCGGAAAATGAACTTACATGAGTGAGACAGCGTCTTGTTTTCCCGAAAAATCCTATTTTCTGACGTTATCGATTTTTTAACAGAGATTTAGAGGCTTATCGGCTTAGAATCGTCCTTAAAATCGTCTTAAAATATAGAAAATTTTATCCAAGATCCGAAAATTATCCCACGTGAGTTAAGAAGCCTAAGATTAGACAGGAGAGAAGGATTTGAAATCGTTTGTACAGAAAATAAAACAAAAATAAGGAATCGTTAGAGACGCCTGCGCATACAGATATATTTAAAAAAAGTTTTAATGTAACTTCGTGTCTCTAAAAAAGGAGCCACTTAGAGCATGTGTCTATACGTCATTTTATAATTCAGGCAGCGTTGTCAAATCCCTGAAATTAATGGGAAGTTGGACCGAAATGACATAAGACATGACTAAGATTAGACAGGAAATAAGAATTTAAAATAATTTTTAAAGAAAATAAAATTAAATTAAGAAATCATTAGAGACGCCTGCGGATATATATTTAAAAAAATGTTTTAATGTAACTTCGTGTATCTAAAAAAGGAGCCACTTAGAGTATGTGTCTATCGAGGTGTCTATACGTCATTTTAGAATTCAGGCAGCGTTGTCAAACTTCTTCCTTTTGGGTTAAATTAAAGGACAGTTGGAATGAATTGACATAAGACAGGAATAAAGTTAGACAGCAAATAAGGATTTAAAATCGTTTGCACAAAAAAATGTGTAAAACTGATGTCAAATCCATTTTCATCGAAAAAATCACGTGTATAAAAAGTGTATGTGGAAATTCGTACGCATATCTTAGTACACGACAGTAGTAATGGGGAAGAGGATGCAAATTGTAAAAAGTGCTCAAACTTAGTACAAGAAAATGATCTGGGTATATTCTGCGAAGGAAAATAATTCTTTTGATGGTGTCATACTTTATATAAAATCAGGTCTTAACCCCCAGGTTTCTAATCAAGTGTTTGTAAATTCTAGAATCACTTTAACAAATATTTGCTTGGATATTGGCGGTGTCAAGTATGGGATTTACACTCTCTACATCGGTCACCTTCTTCAAATTTACCAATGTTTTTGGATGAACTAGACCATTATTTTAAATTAGCTACTAATGACAATAATATAGATATTTTTTTGGGTGACATAAATATAAATCTGTTGAATAAAAATGACGGGTACGTAGGTGATTATTTGGCTCAAATGAATTCACATGGTTTCATAGCCGTGTGTCGAGGTGTGACTAGATCTGAAAGTGGTTCTTGCCTGGACCACTTGTTTATTAGAAATAAAAACAAAACATTATTTAATAACCTTAAAACCTTCATTATTGATCATGATATATCAAACCATTATCCGGTTATGCTAAATATTTCAAATAATCTTATAAACAAAACAAAAGCATGTCTTTTTCACAAAAAGAACTACTTACAAAAATTTACTTTGAAAATGTAAGACTGCATTCAGGTGATTCAGATTGGAATCATATATTGGAGATTTTAAGCCCTGAAGATACCACTAATTATCTTTTGCAAAAACTGGATCAAATTATTAAAAAATCTGAAGTAACGGTTAAACTAAACAGCAAACATAAAAAAAATCAAACCATGGATTACTACTGCAATTATAATTTCAATCAAAAAAACGTGATAAGCTAAAAAAGTAATTAAAAAATAACTTTTCTATTCAAAAAGAAACCAATTACAAAGAGTACCGTAATAAATTAAACAAAATAATTAAATTCACAAAAAATGACTTTTACAAAAGAAGAATTGACAAAAATCAAAAGGACATAAAAAAAAATTATAATATAGTATCTGAAGCTACAAACAATTGTAAACAATATAGTATTCTATCTCAATAAGGAATAAAAAATAATGATATAATTAGTGATCAAAAAGCAATAGCAAATTTATGCAATAAATACTTTATATAAGTGGGTAAAAGTATGTCAAAAACATTTTCTTCAGAACTCCCAAATCTTAAAAATACACCTGTGTCTTCTATGAACTTAAAACCAACTAATTTTAATGAAATTATACAAAATATAAACAGTCTAAAAATAACTGCTCTTCAGGCGCTGATAGAATCCCTACCAAAATATAAAAGTTTTACATAGTCAACTTGTTAATCCTTTAATTCATATAATTAATCTCATATTTAGAAGTGGTATTGTGCCCTCTGCATTTAATATCTCAATTGTTACTCTGATTCACAAGGCTGACGACAAGATTGATATAAGTAACTATAGGCCTATAAGTCTTATCTCTAATTTAGCTAAAATATTTGAAAAAGGTTTAAAAACTAGGATAATGAATTTTCTTACTTCAAATAATTTATTATCAAAAAAACAGTTTGGATATATGGAAGGCGAAAGTACAACAGATGCTATGTATAAATTAATAAACCATGTAACTTCTCAACTAGATAAAGGGCAAAAATGTATTGGGCTATTTTTGGACTTGGCAAAGGCGTTTGACACGTTATCCCATTCCATACTAATCCAAGTTTTGGACGGGTATGGTGTGAGAGGTATATAGTGTTGGACGTTTTGAAAGTTATCTCGCAAATCGAGTGCAACATGTCAGGGTTGGTAATATCTTGAGTGCCCCTGGAATCGTACAATGTGGTGTACCACAGGATACTGTTCTGAGACCTGTCCTCTTTAACATTTATATTAATAATTTATGTAACCCTCATGTAGGAGGTGAAATAATTGCTTATCCGGATGATGATACGGTTGTCGATTTTCATGGAAATACCTGGCATGATGTTCGAGAAAAATTTAAATCTGGTTTTGTTAAAATTAAAGACTGCCTTGACACTTATAAACTTACTCGGAACATAAGAAAGTCGACTTATGTTGCATTCTCGATAACATCGGCAAATGGACCTGTATTTGATTATGTGGAAGGAAAAAAACATCGATAAAAATATCAAAATAAAGGAGAAATATTACAGCAAAAAAATTACAGCATTAATGTTCCCCGTAAAATAAAGAAAAAGTTAATTAAGGAAATGTATATTAGGTTTCGGTAACAAAAATAGATTGTCAAAAATGATTTTTAGAACCAAATCATAATAAAAGCCGAATAAAGAAGAACCATGAAAAACGACCCAACGAAAAGAAACACCATCATCATCATACATTTTATTTCAATATTAACATTTTTGTAACAGCATAACCTAATATTAACACGTCATTAGTACTAGTATAACTAGGGCCTGTTGTTTCGCCTGGTGTTGTTCGATCAGCACCGTGGCCAACAGGGTACGACGCCCTTAGGGGGCTGTTGTTAGCCTACCTAATTAGTTAGGCGCAGCTGTGCTACGGTTGGCTTGAGTATTACTTGGGAAACCCCTTCAATATCTTTACAAGTTAGTTGTTGGCCGGAGCTATATTAGATTAGAATACTTGATTTGTTAAGTAATGTTATTCCCAGGAAGATTATACAAGGAAAAGCAGTGAAAAACCTTGTTTGAACTGCTCTCAGGGAGCAGGAGCTCATATGTTAAAAAGACATCACAATATATACAACATAGACTTAACTATTATATACAATGTACAATATACAAGGTGAAGACTTAGCAGCGTAAGTCTGCTCCGGTATTGTAATAACTTCAGGTTGAATAGGTCGAGCCCCACGGGTCAGGCTGCGGAGTCACGGATGCTTCAGTGGTTGGAAGTCAAGTGTATATGCGATGGGCGCAACTGCGTATTTATTCTACTAGCAGCACCTTTAGCAAGCCCCGCCCCCCGTGTCCGAACACGGTGGTTGGCTGGGCAGGCAGCAGGACTAACACTTGCCCGAAGGTAAAGTGCTCCTGCTCTCCTGATCCTTGGGTTTTCATGTTTTTTTTTTTCAAAAGATATAGATTTAGTAACTTAAAAAGGTAAAATTACTGGGATTTTGGCAATATTTAATGTTAACAAGATATTAGGTTTATGGAGGCCTTAGCTGCTTATAGAATAAGGTTAGCTCTCGGTATATGGTACCGTGTCGGATAGGGCGCTCGGGGTCGTAGCGCTTGTCCGCGATATTAGCAGTGAGCGGCGATCCATTGATTTGGTTCTCAAAGAACCTACACGCGAGGCCGTCGATGTGTTCCTCGACGTATTCAACGCCTGACCACGCGTGCAGGTCTTCAATTCTGACGTGATCACGTCGTGTCAAGGAGAACGCCGCCCTCAGGTAGCAGTTTTGTATGATCTGTAGTTTACGTTTATGCGTACGAGCCACCGAGCACCATACCGGGGCAGCGTGCAGCAGTGCTGGCCTTACAATTGATTTGTAGAGGATAAGCTTATTGGCAGGGCTCAGGTAAGACCTGCTCGCTACCAACAAGCCTAGTCCTTTCTTGATGCCTTCATTTTTGTTAACAATTGCCGAGATGTGCCGGCTAAAATTCAGTTTAGTGTCTAGCGTGATACCGAGATATTTTACTTGCGTTTTTGGATTTATTTGCGTGTTACCCACTACGAGAGGTGTAACCTCAATGTCCTTACGTTTGCGTGTAATTACAATAAGGTCGGTCTTTTTCGCATTTAGGGAAATCTTCCACCTCTCGTAATAAGGAACGAGCGCATTGATGTGCTCGCTTAGTTTTGACTTCGCCACTTCCGCTATAGGATGCGAGGAGTAAATTGCCGTGTCGTCGGCAAATAGGGCTTTATTGGTTTGGGGATGAGACGGAATATCTGCAATAAAAAGATTGAACAGCAGCGGCGACCATACTGTGCCCTGTGGCACCCCTGCAAGCAGGCTTCTACTTGCGGAAGTGTGTTTTTCCACTCTAGTAACGAAAGTGCGCTCGGCAAGGTATGACGCGATCAGGGATACTATGTGGAGCGGAAGGTTGTGCTTCGCTAGAAGTTTATAAAGTAACCCCGCGTGCCACACCTTGTCGAACGCCTTCTCGATGTCTAGTAGCAGTAGTGCCACTGACTGTCTCGCACTGAAGCTCTCATATACATCGGTAGCGATCTTCGCGGCTAACATGACAGTGCCATGCCGGCCGCGAAAACCGAATTGCTCAGGGGGCAGGATGTTGAGTCTGTCTACCTCCCCGCTGATCCCCGGCAAGATTAGCCTTTCAGCCACCTTTCCGAGGGTATTCAGCAGAGAGATCGGCCGATATGACGAAGGCAGTGCGAGATCCTTCCCTGGTTTAGGGATGTGTATGACGCACGCTGCTTTCCAGGATTTCGGGAAATGAATTATATGCATAAGATGGATGATTGACTTCTTAGGCAAGTTTTTCAGGACTAAGTTCGGAATGTTGTCCGAGCCAGGAGCTTTATTTCTCGGCAAACGACAGAGAGCTTTGCGGATATCCGCCGGAGTGACTCTCAACTTATCGTAAACTGACGGAGGGATGGGATACTTCTGTTGTTTAAAAACGCTAACAACAGAGCTATAATGTGTCTGCTCAGGAAGGGTATCAGGCGACTCGCTGCAGACGCCCTCCAGATAGTCAGCGAAGGCCTCCGCTTTTCCCAGATCGCTTACGATGTCTGAATTACGATATTTAATCGCCGGAATTCGCGTACTAACTCCGCGGACACGCCTGGCGAGCTTCCACAGCGAGCCATCATCCCTGCTGACAGAATTAATATATTCAAGCCATGTCTGGCTTCTATATTCCCGGATTTTAACCCTTATTTCCTCCGTCAGCGCATTGATGCGAGCGGATCCCATTTGTGTCCGGTTTCTCTGCCATCGGCGTCGAAATCGGTTTCTGAAAGCTATAAGTTCAAGGATAGGTTCGGGTAGGGTTTCTGTCCTAGGGTGGATGGTAACCCTAGGGCACATAGCATCACGGATGCGCTGGATATTAGTTGTAAGCTTTTCAACTTCATTCTCAAGTTCCTGGATTGACTCTATTTGCCCGGGGACGACAGTTAACTCGTTTAACCTAGCTCGGAACTCTCTCCAATCAAGACCCCTGTACGAAACGACAGTGTCGCTCGAAGTAGGGACCCTACAGTACAGGCCAATCTTGATCGGAAGGTGATCCGAGTTTAGGGTGTTTATTTCCTGTAATTGAGTAGTTCTTACCGCTCCCCGAGTAATAGCAACATCCAGGAATGAGCCATTGCGAAGATAAGTGGAAGTGGGAAGAAACACCGATAAAAATATCAAAATAAAGAAGAAATATTACAGTAAAAAGATGACAGTAAAGTAAAGAAAAACAAAACAAACAGATACACTAGGAAAGAAATAGGAACATTATTAAGAAAGAAATCAAAGAAAGATGGAAAAATATATTAAACCAATCAGTAGGAGACACCTGGTGTAATAAGTAAGGAAAAGTGGATTAGGTTTAGGTAACTTGGAGGTCTAAAATAGACTGTTGCAAAGGATTTTTCAAAACCAAACCATAATAAAAGCCGAATGACAGATGAAGAAGAACAGTGAGAAATGACCGAACAAAAAAAAATATCGATAAAAATATCAAAATAAATAGAACAAATATTACAGTGAAAAGATGACAGTAAAATAAAGAAAAACTAAACAAACAGATACTCGAGGAAAGAAATGGAAACGTTAATAAGAAATAAATCAAGGAAACATGAAAATATATTAAACAATCGGGAGGAGACACTCTGTGTAATAATTAAGGAAAAGTGTATTAAGTTTAGGTAACTTGAAGGCCCAAAATAGACTGTTAAAAAGGATTTTTCAAAACCAAACCGTAATAAAAGCCGAATGACAGATAAAGAAGAACAGTGAGAAATAACCGAACGAAAAAAAACATCGATAAAAATATCAAAATAAGTAGAAGAAATATTACAGCAAAAAGATGACAGTAAAATAAAGAAAAACTAAACAGATACAGAAGGAAGGAAATAGGAATGTTAATTAGAAAGACATCAAAGAAAATATTTTTAACAATCGGGAAGAGACACTGTGTGATAATTAAGGAAAAGTGTATTAGTTTCAGGTAACTTGGAGGCCTAAAATAGGCTGTAAAAAGGATTTTTCAAAACCAAACCATAATAAAAGCCACAGATGAAGAACAGTGAGAAATGACCGAACAAAAAAAAACATGGATAAAAATATCAAATAATGAAGAAATATTACAGCAAAAAGATGACAGTAAAATAAAAAAAAAACTAAACAAACAGATACACGAAGAAAGAAATGGGAACGTTAATAAGAAAGAAATCAAAGAAACATGAAAATATATTACACAATCGGGAGGAGACACTCTGTGTAATAATTAAGGAAAAGTGTATTAGGTTCAGGTAACTTGTAGGCCTAAAATAGACTGTAAAAAGGATTTTTCAAAACCAAACCATAGTAAAAGCCGAATCACAGATGAAGAAGAACAGTGAGAAATAACCGAACAAAAAAAAAACATGGATAAAAATATCAAATAAAGAAAAAATATTACAGCAAAAAGATGACAGTAAAATAAAAAAAACTAAACAAACAGATACACGAGGGAAGAAATGGGGACGTTAATAAGAAGGAAATCAAAGAAACATGAAAATATATTAAACAATCGGGAGGAAACACTGTGTAATAATTAAGGAAAAGTGTATTAGGTTTAGGTAATTTGGAGGTCTAAAATAAACTGTTAAAAAGGATTTTTCAAAAGAAATATTACAGCAAAAAGATGCCAATAAAATAAAGAAAAACTAAACAAACAGATACATGAGGAAAGAAATAGGGACGTTAATGAGAAAGAAATCAAAGAAACATGAAAATATATTAAACAATTGGGAGGAGACACTCTGTGTAATAATTAAGGAAAAGTGTATTAGGTTTAGGTAACTTGGAGCTCTAAAATAGATTGTCCATTAAAAGAAACAAATTTTACTAAATGTATGGGTATATGTATTGATAGGTATCTCAGGTGGGATCAGCATGGCACTTATCTGTGTGTGTAATAAAATAAGATATTTAATTCATAAATTTTACATTCTTAGAAAAATTCTTACTAAAAAATTAATAATTCTGATCTATAGGGCTGAACCTCTACTAAGATATGGTATACTGTTTTTTTTTTTGGGGGGGGGGGGGGGAATGTATAGTAGACATCTTGATCAACTAAAAACTATTCAAAACTATATTGTTAAGATTATTTTTATGAAACCCAAACTGTACTCAACCGATCTACTTTATTCATCTGAAATTTGTGATGTCAGAACCATGTATATAATTACTGTTTGTAACTATATCCATTCTAATAACTTGCTCAACTCCAACATTATAAGTCGTGCATACCGGACCAGGGGAAATTTGGATCGGTTGCTGATAACCCCCTCACTAAGAAAAGATATAAGACATCGCTTTGTAACATACCTGGCTCCCAAATTGTTTAACCTCATACCTTCTCATATTCGAAGTATAAGAAAAAAATCAATTTAAAACCTATCTCTTCAATAACTTACCAAAGCTCAAAAATGTTTTTTAGAGTGATTTTCGAACTTAGGAATTTTATGTGATATTGTAGATCTCATGATATTTTTTTTAACTAAGTCATTGTGTTAATTAATTGTTGATTGTTCTGACTGATTTTCGATCTTAGAAATTTTAAATGTGATATTGTAAATCTCAATTATTATTTTTTTAATGTTAAATTATTCATTTATTGTTTATAAGATGATATATTGTGATAATAGGTATATATTTTGTGTAAAATGTCCCTAAGGTGCATCTGCATCTATAGATGCAATAAAAAGAAGTATTTATCTAATTTATAGTAGTACTTATATATTTAAGAATATTATTATAATTTGTTATTAATAAATGAAATGAAGTACTGATTACAGTACAATTTTGTATCAAATAAAAATAAATTTTCTAAGAAGTCCTTTTCATAATATAACACCTATTAAAGCATATATTGTGTCAGTGCAATATCATATTATTATTATCTCTGTTAAAAAAAAATGTCGATTTCAGTATATATGGCTTATGGCAGCCGATAAATTTTCCATTTCTGGTGAATTAGGCTTTATTTTGCGATAAAACGGGCAGTTAAAGAACTTTATTGTTCTGGTAAGCGTATTAATTTCCATTTTAGCAGTATTCGTAATAAAAGCGGTTATTATGAGCGACAAATTCCTTTTTTATCTTTTTGCAAAATGCAGAATTGTGACTTCCAGAAATACATCTAATCGGTGATGGCATTTTATGCGACGTCAACGGAAAATCTTTAGGTATTGAATTTGTTATATTATTTGTTTGTAGCACAAAGCCTGAACGTGCATGTCTGCCCCAATATTTATTATCATCAGTGTACCTACCAAACGTAAAATTATTGTTTGTATAAGCACCAGATACTTGTCTAACGCAAAGTTTTTGAAACGACATCGACACCGGGTATAATACACCAATCAAGTGAAATAACTGTCGTTTCTAATACACGTTCAAAACAGCAAATTTCAATACCAATAGAAATTTGATATCGGAAAGCTTTAAAATGCAAAAATATACGAAGCTTTAAAAAGGGGTCTTATCCACGACGCCCTGCGTAAGAAAAGAAATTAATTCAATATTTAATACACCCGTTTTAAGAATTATTATACTTGTGGGAATCAGACCTCGAACGATTTAAATTTCAATGTTTATACCTGTTTGAAATATCGAATTTGCATAAATATGTTTATTTATGAGGAATTTTTTTAGGCTGGGGAGCAAGTAAGTATTCGACAAGATGATAACATCCTAATTGAATACTCATTTTCGTAGCCTTTGTAAAGATATTTATTTGAAAAAATGAGAAAGGGATGAAACTCTCCGCTCAAATTCAAGCTAGTCAACTGCATTCCCGACTAAAGGAGAACGATATGTGCTTAAGATAATAATGCGAGATTAATATTATGAAGTATTACTTTGATTTACCTTCAATGTCCCATTTTCCTATCTTCAATTCGTTTTAAATGAAATTTCAGAAAAATAAATCTACTAAAAAAATCACAAATTTGAGATTTTCAATCCGATCGAATCCTTTAATGTAAGAGAAACCTAGCATCCGGTTAGCCCTAGATATCACATTCTCAATGTGAACTGTAAACATAAGCCTGATATCCAAGTATATCAAATCAAATCATATCAAATCAAAATATACTTTAATGTCATAAAAATATACATTTTGTAGACAAAGCTTTACTACAACTAAAGTAATACAAATAAAACAAAAACAATGTAGCAAACTATAAAATTACATACACTACACTAGTATCATAAAATATTCGTCGACAGTAGTTTTCCTAAAACCTAATCTGCAAGTAGGCGCTCCTATGTTACATAGTAGCCCATTAAGACATTTAGCTAAACATATACAAATCTCAAAACTTAAAACTAAAGACATGCCACGGAGGTAAAAATACATATGGTCGAGCAGTAAAACAAAACGCAAGCAAACAAACAGTGGGGTCAAGAAACCTCTCCTCACAATACTCCATAAGTCACAATAAGCCCCGGGAACAGGTAAAATCCATAACTCTCCACAAATGGTCACAATGATAAAAAAATTTTACATGAAAATACAATTAAAACTACAAAGCATTTGCCGAGAACGCACGGACATCACTGAGAGCAGCTGTAAAATTCTCCAATTGAGTAGTAGGCTCTCTCCACAAGTAAATTTTTCACCTTTGTTCTAAACTTCCTTGTGTCAGTAATTTGCCTCAATTTGACTGGGAGGTGGTTAAATAGCTTTTTGCCATTAAATATCAATGAGTTCTTCGTAAGGGATGAAGTAGGTATCGGAAGAGGGATTACATACGGCCGGCGCGTAGGGTATGCTCGCGAATCATCATTGATTAGGCTTTTATATTTCCGGTGTATTAGACATACTGTCTCCAGAATAAATATACTCGGAAGTGTTAAAATTTTGTGTGAGATAAAGAGCGGCTTGCAAGAGTCTCTGTTATTTGCTCTGCACAAAACACGTAGCGCTCGCTTCTGTAAGACAAAGACTGAGTTAAATAATTGGTCAGTGCAAGAACCCCAAAAGCATATACCATATCGTAAATGGGATTCTATGAGTGCAAAATATACATTTCTTACAATGGCAAGATCCAATTCAGACACCATAACCCTCAATGCGAAACATCCCCTAGACAATTTAATATTCAGATTATATACATGTTGGTCGAATTTCAGTCTTTCATCAATATAAATCCCCAAAAAATTGTTCACCTGTACTCCAGTCATCAGAGCAGAATCGAGGTAGACATCGCGGACATTGGATCTAAACATCATCAGGTGTGTCTTCGATACATTCAGCGTCAGATAGTTTGCATCACACCATTTCCTGATTTCAGACAGATCCCCACTCACAATTCTTCCCAAGCAAGCAGGATCCCTCCCGCTCCAAAGCACCGTGATATCGTCTGCAAATTTACCCGAGATGTTCAGGTCCGAAAGATCATTTATGTACACTAAGAATAACAGAGGACCCAAGACAGAGCCCTGTGGGACCCCCGATCCCACATTCAAGAGCCTCGACCCCTTGTTGCCCACAATGACAGATTGGACACGGTTTGACAAATAGGAAGTAAACCATGACAAAGCCACACCTCTGATACCATATAATTCCAATTTGCTCAGCAATATTCTGTGATCCACGCAATCAAATGCCTTGGACAGATCACAGAATGCCGCCGCAGCACCGTCATTGTCATTCAGATGCAGGTAAAGACTCTCCAACAGTGAAAACATGGCATCGCTGGTGTTCCTTGATGCGAGAAACCCGAATTGAGCCTCACTTAACACTCCCATAGCATCCAAGTATCGAACAAGCCTCACCTTAACAAGCCTCTCAACTATCTTGGCTAAAGTCGGAATTAAGGATATCGGCCTAAAACTAGAGGGATCATCAGGATCACCGCCCTTAAAAATTGGAACAACATTAGCTCTTTTAAGGCAATGGGGGAAAAAGCCCGTTGTAAAGGTTGCTTTAATGGCTTCTGCTAATGTCAAAAGTGCGGAGTTAGGGAGCTTAATCAACACATTGAGCGACATGCCATCCCAGCCAGATGTAGTCGCCTTTTTCATATTCGCGAATATGTCCCTCACCTCGTCAACATCAGTGGGTCGAAAAAAGAATGATTCCTGTAGGGATACATGTCGCAGGTAACTCAACGCATCTCTATTGGTGTTAATCCCATTACCCAGCCGAGATGCGATCGTACAATAAAAAGTGTTTAGCTGGTCATACACCAAGATCCTTCACAACAGATTCACCCCTGAGGTAACACCTTTTACCGAGTATTCGACAGGAAGCACTGTCTTTAAACGGCTGAATCTCCTGAAATAAAATTTTTTGTCGATATTCAGTGACATATTGTTGATTCTACATGATTCAAAGACTGTGGTCAGATCATTCTGTAATACAATAACATCCTCATCCGATGATATTTGACATAACAGCTTCAAATCATCGGCAAAAAGCAAGAAGGTGGAAGGAAGCAAATGTCCCAAGTCGTTGATAAATAAACTGAATAACGGGCCCCAAATGAGATCCATGAGGCACCCCGGATATTGCAGTAAATTTAGTAGATAAGTGACGCATCAACTTTAACTTGCTGCTCCCTATCCGACAGATAGGATTCTATCTAGGCAAGCAAAGATCCTGTAATCCCATAACTGGACAACTTTTAAACGAAGATACTGTGACCGACCTTGTCGAAAGCCTTGCAGAAGTCTGTATATATAGTGTGTGCTTCGCAGCCCTTATCAAAGGAGTTATTAATACAATTACTGAGGAGAAACAGGTTAGTATCAACGAACAAGCCAGAAGGAAATCCATGTTGCTGGTTTATTATGATTTGACTGAAGGTGTTTGTATTGAGAGGGTACTACTCTACATACAATGCTCAAATATCTTTGGTAATGCGGAGAGGATAGGATTGGTCTATAATTAGTAAAGTCATTTTTGTTTCCAGCTTTATGGATGGGTCAGATATATGACAGTTTCCAGACATATGGAAATATGCCAGAAATAAGGGATTTAGAAAAAGAAATGGCAAAGGGGAAGATAGAGAGAATTGGAGCAAAGTTTTAATACCCTGTTGGGAATTCCATCAAGGCCTTCCCCTTTGTTAATATCGAGCTCAGATAATGATCTTTCAATGTCGGATGCTGATACCTGAATGCTGGAAACTGCTTCGTAACTACTGGAGAAGGTACTAATATTAGAATGTGTTAAGGGGTCATAAACTGAGGAGACAAATTGTGCAAAGAGAGTGGAGTTATCGCAGTTGAAAATATCAGCGCGGACACTGTTTGACAATCGAAGCATTCTAGACAAGGAGGTATTCTGTCCATACGAAGCCCTATGAAAGTCTATTGAAAAGGTGTTAGATTGTCTCAAGAAGCGACTGGGAGTATTAAAACTCATCAATTCAAGAAGTTCTGGAGAATTAATATGGTTGTTTACAATTTTATAAGTAATTGATTTATCGAAGTTCTCTCTTCTTTGTTCAAGTTTCTGAAGTCTCATATGCAATAAAAGCATATTGAACACTTTCGACAGGAATGTGAAGCTTGTAAGCGATGTATCGCAAAAATCTATGTTGCACTATTTCTAATTTTGAGATATGGATATGGAGACCGATGTACTATTTTTAAGTTGACTTCTAACAAATGCAACACAAAGCATTTTTAAAGCAAATATGTTGGTGAACTCTTTAGTTGATCTCTTTATGAACCCAAGCATTTTTAGAGCTTTATTACAGCAGTGTTCAACATGAGGGACAAAACTGGGGAGTCAAGCTCCTTGAGAACGGAATATAATGACGTTTCCCTATATTAAGGTCCATACCGTTCGTCCGGCACTAGTCCTCAAACCTTAAGAGGTCACCCTGCAAGTCCCCACTAGCATTTTCAGAGTCAATTACCCTAAATACTTTAAGGTTATCCGCATAGAGTAGTATTTGACTATGCTTAAAACAGATGGTGACATCGTTAATAAATATATTAAAGAGGAGGAGTGTAAGGTGACCCACCTGAGGAACTCCAGACGTAACTGGGATGGGCCTGGACCTGAAAGAGTTGATCCGCACAACCTGAGTACGGCCCACCAGATATGAATAAATTCAAGAAAGAAGGCTTCCTCCAATCCCATATTGTGCAAGTTTATCAAATCTTCAAAATACTTTAGGTATCTTCAAATACTTTAGGTATGTGAGAGGAAATGGATATAGGTCTATAATTCTTAACATCGTTTTGACAACCATCCTTCTTGAAAATAGGTGTTATAAAAGCAGTTTTCCATCCCCTTGGAAATATTCCTGTGCTCAGTGATTGGTTAAACAAGAGCCATAACGGCCTAGAGAGAACAAAAGCACAATTTTTAAGAAAAAGTGGTGGCAGTTTGTCCAAAATCTCAGAAATCCCTATATAAAAATTTGTTAATTTTAGTTTGTTTGCAAAATTTGGGTGCAGTGAACGACAGCCAAGAGATGAGAGTTGTGAAGGCCTGTAAACAGAAGAAATGTGATATGCAAATACATTTGCTATGTCTCCCCCCTCCTCCGCGCCTCATGGCAGAAGACAACACCACATTACCCGATTTTTGTTTTAAAAAATTCCAAAAGGCTTTCGGATCATTGTGAATATTATTTTCAACCGTATCTATATAACAGCGATAGCATTGCTGAGCTTGATCTTTACAAACAGCTCGAAATATTTCATAGTCATCAGGATTTCTAGTAGTCTTGAATCTATGATGTGCCTGATTCTTAAGGAATACATTAGGTTTCAGATTTTGGTAAAACCATATGGGAAACCTATACTTACTTATTCCTAAATTTAATTTTTGGTACACATTCATCTAAAATTTTACTAATTATGTCATAAAACCTATTTACATTTTCATTAATGTCAGAAACAAACCAACTATCCCAGTTTATGGGAAAGAACATTATTCAAAGTGTCGAAATCACAGTTCTTAAAATCTAATACCTCGACCTCTTCATACTCTAACTTTTTAAAGTCTATCTTGCACTTTGAGCTAAATACCAATGCAGGATGGTGCCTATCACAGTCTATAAGTGGATCACATGCACAAGTAACAGAAATTCCTGGATCATCCGAGAAAACCAGATTCAGTACATTATTCAACTGATGTAGATTAAGAAAAGGAAATTAAAGGTTCAGTTATGGATGGGCAGGATTCAGCTAGTAGGCCTAGTGAATCATTTGCCCACTTGCCTTTCGGCAAATTATAATCGCCCACTATGGTGATAGAGCAATTGGGGTACAAATCAGCCACCAGTTCAACAGCGTTGCAATGTATTTGGTACGTGTTAGCATTAGAAGAGGGTGGGACATAGATACAGCCATATATAAGTTTAGTATTGTTGTAGGAAACCATCACCCAGATTTCTTGGGAGGCCTCTTCCTCCACTTTGATTCTCTCCGATTTCAAGCCATTACAGACTGCAATCATACCTGTAATGTCCAGGTATCTGTCTTTCCTAGACACACAATAATTGGTGAGACCTAATTCCCCGTCTGCTATATCTGTATGAAGTGAGGTTTCGGTAAGCATCAGGATATTGTAGTCACAACAAGCAACTCTTTGACAGAAATCGTTAAGTTTTGTCCTAAGACCATTAACATTTTGATAATATATACTAAGTTCATCTAGGTTCGAGTCTCTAGAGGAGGATTTCTTGGAAAATTCATGGGACGTTGTGGTCTATTTGGATTTTTAAAGTTGAAGTTAAACTTTCAGACCAAAATTTTAGAAGGCCAGAAATCACTTTCATAAAGCTGCTTAGAATACACGCAGTCAACTCCCACCTTAAAAGAGTCAGCACCATTCCTGTTGGCGAGCAGTTTGACGCTGATCTTGTCATTTGCTTCCATATTTGCCTTGCTCTTAATGTACTGCAGAGCAGTGCAATCTGTAACAGTACTGGCCGCCCTGCCAACATAAAACCAATCCTTAGTTGGTACCCCAACAAAATCATTGCCATTGCTCGTCAAAATGAGTGAAGAAAATCCTCTGATCACATCATTTAGACTCTGATTACCGTTCAAACGAGATCTATGAGTGTGACCGGTATTTATTTCATTATTTCCTGGGCTAGTACTATTAGCAGCAAGATCATTATTAATTGATTTACTCACTTGGCTAAGCGAAAGAACATTGTCATGAGAAGCAGCGTCATTTTGTTGTTGTGGTTGTTGTATACATAGATCCCCGCTGTCATGATCGAGTGGAACAATTTTAAGGTTAGTTCTGTTTGAGCTTCTACTTCCTCTTCGGCTGACGCTGGCATCAGCTACCAATGCCGTTGGTTCTGTGACTCTCGACTTAGGTGGCCGAGAATTTGTAGTCGCGGCAACCATGTGACCTTCTTTTAGGTTAGGGTGTAGATAATTCGAAAATGACGGGATCGGGGACAGGTGGGGAGGCTGGGAACTTTTTTCTAAAAATTCCGGGTTTTTGGAGATATACCTGTTTGGAATCAATTTCCGGTTCTAGCGGAAGTTGAATCAATATTTTATAAGGCACGCCCGGTAATTTTTTACATTTTTTGAAGTACCAATACCAAAATCCATAAAATTTAAATTTATCAATATTAAAGTACCATGCAGACGTATAATCAAAGCGTAATTAATTAATTATTATTATTATTATTATTATTATTAGGAACCCCAACCCCTGCATTTTTATTATAAAGAAACATGCAACGCAATAAAAAAATAAAAACAATTCGGCCTCCTTCCGTACGCCAATGGCTAGCATCTGACTTTAAAATATAAAAAGCGACTTATCTATAAAACAAAGTAACTTAATATACCTACAAAAGGCACATTTTCGGCTTGTTTATGTTTTGTTTTTCTAGTGACACAATTTTTTTAACGCTGATGGTGTGTATTCAGCTATAAATTTAATGCTTATCAACGTAGAAATGCTTGTACCAGTTTAGTTTGTATAATATGTGGGTTAGATTTTGCAATTTTGTAGTATTAATTTCTTCAATAGTATTTGTTGCAATTTTGAACGTTTTTGGACAATTTCAAAAAATATAATCTTAGCAAAAAAGAAGTACATTATATAAATTCTATTATTTTGTAAAAATAAATTTTTATGAAGTGTATATTAATTGTTATATACAGAGCATTAATGGAGAACTCTTGGGCAAAATTTTTTTTCGCTAAGGCGCTATCTGAATGAATTATTTTCTGTGAATCTGATAGAAAGAATGAGAAGGAATACTCAGGTGGCCTGCACGCCCTCCTGATCTAAGTTCCACATACTTTCTTATTAGGTCCTATTTGTATTGCTGCAAGTATATAAACTGAATGAATTAATTAGGAAGAATTTTGCCATGTTTTTTGCTTTACAATATTTTTATTTTTCTTTCTTAGCTTTGGTTGTCATGAAGGAACTAGCCCACGAATATTAGGAAAATAAATACAATGAAATGAGAAAAATTATTTAAAAAAATGAACAACAAATATATGAAAAATTACACAAATTCGTGCCTAATTTCTATTTTAAGAAAATAAAATCGATTTTTCTTCAGTTCAATCACCCTCCTTCGATCATTACCTAAAGGTATCTCGACACCCTATAAAACCTTTCATTAAGGGCACCTGTGTGTACCTTTAGGAACAGGATACGCCATACCCTTCTTAACAAAATCTAGCCATGTGTTGT
>JAEQML010050438.1:0-48060 GCA_016904865.1 Pissodes strobi | reverse complement strand
CAATCTGTAACATATTCTTAATCGTAAATGCATAAATAATTTCTGGATCAAAAAGAGGGTTATTCAAAAGCGCTCAAAGCCGCGGCGGCAGCCCCCGTTCCCTTCGAGGTGGAAAAACAAGTACACTTCTTTATGGACTTTGCGCATTTTGAACATTACTTTAGTATCAACATTTTAAAAATATTCTGATTAATCAGAATCCAAAAAAATATATATATTTGACGATCTTTGTTTGATGTTTAGATCTCTTCATTTCTAAAGGTGGTGGGTGGTTTCTATTAGTAAAGGATGAAGAGAACAGTATAATGAGCATGAATGGAGCTTCAAAACTGTTATGAAAACACGTAATAAATAGATATATAACTAAATATATATTTCAGGATGATCGGGCATAAAATTTTTTTTTTGTTAAATATGTGCTAATCAGTGTTTACGTAAAATGCTTGATAGGTGAAAGCGGACTGTATATAGCAGAAAAACTCTTCTTAGACTAATGACCCATCGTTTATTTAATCATCATTAAATAAGTTCAAATAGGGTTGGAAACACGTTTGTGTGGTTGGAAACACGTTAGTCCTTCTGCAAGAGCCGGAATGTCAAAATAAAACCTCTCGCATTCAAATCTTATTTTTGACTCTGCCAGTTTTGTTGACAACTGGTCCTATTGTTGTATTATTCATAATGCGACGTTTGTTCCTTTCCCGATTTATTGTTTAGAACTCTAAAATGCCCCCACCTTGAAGGAATTAACATGAACTTCAAAAAAAATGTACTATAGAGAAATACATAGACACAAATCATATTCTAAGACATTGGCCCTTGAACCTAAAGCTAAACATGTTATGATGAGTAACATCTATATTATTCTAAAACTAATAACGCTGTATGATTACGATTCATTCAGAGGAAGTGGGCATAATTTAACTACTGAACGTCGTATAACACCAGATATTGTTTTGACCGAAACAACGCGCACTATATTGTCATCACCAGGGTGAAGCTCTACTACTCGCCCTAAACGCCATTTGCAAGGTGGTAAATGGTCATCGTGCACTAAAACCATTGCCCCTATAGAAATATTGACAGTGCTTTTTTCCACTTTATCCTCTCTTATAGTTGTCCTATGAATTCCTTATTCCACCTCGACCAAAAGTGTTGTTTTAGACGTTCTAATTGCTCAAAATGAGAAAGGCGATTTGTAGGAGTTTCTAATAATTCTGGATAAGGAATGTTTTGAATTGACCGACCAATTAGAAAATGTGCAGGAGTGAGTGCTTCCAAATCGTTAGGATCTGTTGAAAGGGGAGTTAAAGGCCTGGAATTTAATATACCTTCTATTTGTGTTATGACCGTGTAAAAACGTAAGCAGAGTGTTGCACAAAACTCTTTTCATATGGTGTTTTGCTGACTTAACTCCTGCTTCCCAAATATCGCCGTGATGAGGCGAGTATGCTGGTATGAAGTGCCACTCTATGTCAAATCTATGTATACAGGTTTCCTTTAGAGAATCCCTGTTATTATTAAGAAAAGCACCCAACTCCCTGAGTTGATTGTGAGCTCCCACAAAATTACTGCCATTGTCACTGTATACCTTGGATGGTTTGCCTCTTCGAGCAATAAGACGTTGAAAGGTCTCTATGAAGGCTTGTGTACTTAACTCAGAAACAACTTCCAAGTGCACAGCTTTTGTTGACAGGCAAATGAAGAGGGCAAGGTAGCATTTCAAAATTTTAGAACCTCGTCCCTTCCGATCCTTTATTTGGAACGGCCCCGCATAACCGACACCAATATTTGTGAATGGTAAACTAGGGGAAACACGAAGCTTGGGTAAGTTGCCCATCAATGGCGTGGAAATCTTTGGATTGAACCGAAAGCATACCATGCATTCTCTAACAGTGCGTTTAGAAACGTTTGTACCAGCAATAGGCCAATAATTTTGTCTCACCTGACATAGAAGTAGTTGAGGCCCACAGTGCAGCATCATTTTATGTTCATGTTTAAACAGAAGTATAGTAAAAGGATGTTTAGAACATAATATCGCAGGATGTTTAGTATTAAAAGGATAGGAAGAGTGCTTCAATCTGTCTCCCACCCGAATTATTCCATTATCAATAAATGGTGTTAAATTTACCAGCCTGCTTTGTTTAGAAATAGTGCCCGATTTTTCCAACTCCCATCTTTCAATTGGAAAAGACACCTTTTGGGAGATCTTAACCAAGAATTCGCGTGCTTGGCGAAGTTCGAAAATCGTTAGTATACCACTCTGCTTTTCTGATTTTTGATTTGCAGCTTTA
The DNA here is from genome assembly GCA_016904865.1 of Pissodes strobi. Lineage (NCBI taxonomy): Eukaryota > Metazoa > Arthropoda > Insecta > Coleoptera > Curculionidae > Pissodes > Pissodes strobi. The sequence goes on along the minus strand of JAEQML010050438.1, from coordinate 45,766 downwards.
CAGCAATGAACAAACCTAAGAACATAAGCTGTCACTCGTATAAGGCGAGTAAATGACGAAAATTTAGAAAAAGGAAACATGTCATTATAGTTTACTTCAACGAAAGATTGAGCTGATTTGCAAATTTCCGGAAGATCTTCAAGAAACAAAGGTTTTTGAAATGTTATGTTTCGAGGCCAACTATCGGAAGAGTGCTTGAGCCATGATGGGCCATGAAACCAAGACAGTGAATTGATAATATCTTTCGGCGACATTCCTCGCGAAAGAAGATCTGCAGGGTTATATTCGTTGGGACATGTCTCCAACAGTCAATTGGTGTTAGAACTTGTATGGAAGCAATGCGATTTCCTACAAAAACATGTAGATTATTTGGAGGACATTGCAACCAAGACAGGACTACTGAAGAATCGCACCAAAAAACCACCTTGTCCAATTTGATAGTGATAGAGGCCTTCACCTTGTCATACAATTGAGCTAGCAGCACAGCGCCACATAATTCCAAGCGAGGAATGCTTACAGTTTTACATTGCCTGAATTCACAGACCTAATGTAAATACAAGCACCATATGCGCTAGTCGAAGCATCCGAAAATCCGTGAAGTTGAACAGATTGCGCGTTTGCACAGATAACTTTCCTTGATATTTGTAGAGAATTAAGCATAGTTAGGTTTAACCTAAAATTTGTCCATTTTCGTGCTAAGTCTCCTGAGACTTGTTCATCCCATGAAAGTTGTTTTGACCATAGCATCTGAAGCAACATTTTTGCTTTTACCACTACAGGACTTATAAGTCCAAGAGGATCATAGATTTTGACGACTTCAGATAGAATTACACGCTTCTTAACATGTTTTAGAGGGGGTGTCAGACTGATGTGAAACTGAAGTGTATCTGATTCACATGACCACTGCATTCCTAAAATCTTACTAGTACTTGATCTGAATCCGACGCTTAAATGTTATTCAAAAGATATTGACAATTAGACTTTCATTTTCTTAACGCGAAACACTTTAGAATATCTGAAACATCTTGGCATAGACGCACTGCTTCTCTGAAAGAATCAGCCCCTGAAAGACGATCATTCACATAGAAATCTCTACTGATTATTTGAGATGCAACGGGATCCACTGATTCTTGTTCAAGAGCTAACTGCTTTAAGCAGCGCATTGCTAAAAATGGAGCACTTGCTGTACCATATGTCACAGTGCTTAAAGAAAATGTTTGAAGTTCATCCTTTGGATCAGCACGCCATACAATCAGTTGCAGGGGGGCGAAACTCTGGACTAACTTGTATCTGACGATACATTTTACAAACATCTGCCGAAACAATAGAAAATAAGTCGTCTTGGATCACTGGCCATTTGAATAGAATTGTAAGAGAGGCCAGAACTAGAAGCAGCCGAACTGTTAAATACAACTTTTAACTTAGTTGTTAAACTGTCCTCCTTTAGAACATCATGGTGTGGAGAAAAATAAGTGACTAGATCACTTACAGAAGAAAAGGATGATATATGTTTTGGATTCTGATATTCTGTCATGAATTCCACATACATTTCTCTTAATTTTCCATTTTTTGAAAGCTTGCGCTCTAATGACATAAACTGATTGTATGCTTGATTATACGAATCACCCAAAACTTCTGAGGGTTGCTTTAATGGAACTGAAACTTTGAACCGCCCATTTGAGTACTGTCTCAGAAAAGTGTTTCTCAGCCTGAAGCTCCTCCTCGGCAAGAATTGGCTTTGATGACACTTCTTCAAGCTCCCAGAACTTTGCCAATTGTGCCTGAATGTCTAAAGTTTTTGAAAAATTACAAAAAGTCCTATTTGATTTTGACATCCCAAATGGTCCCGAAACAAACCAGCCTAGCTTACTCTTCTGGACGATGGTTTTGCTAGGGCCGAAGGAAACTCTCTCGTAGCACACAAGTTCCCAAAAAACTCCTGTCCCAATGAGAATATTAACAGGTACAGGCTCAAAAAACTGAGGGTCTGCAAGAGTGCAATGAGCAGCTATATTCAATGTTACTGGATCAAAGTAAAAATTAGGTAATTGACTTGTAATTTGAGGTATAACTAAGCAGTTAAAGTTTGTTTGATAGTTGGAATGACACGATTTGATGGAAATGTTACAGGAACTTTTAATGACTGAATTAAGTTGACCCATACCACAGACAGAATAAGAAATCTTACTTTGATGAATGTTTAGCTTATCCACGCACTCCTGAGATATAAAATTAGATATAGAAGCACTATCCAGTAGAGCCCTACACAGATATTTTTTACCCTTGGAACTGGAAACTTCAACTAATGCAGTCGCAAGCAAGACTTGACTTTGCACACCTTGATTGTGCAATGAAATTTTCGAATCGTTTCTCTCATTATAATCAGGAGGATGCAACAATGAGGTATGGTGTTGCTTACAGTGCTTACACTTACTTGACCGACATTTCTCCAATCTGTGACCACTGTGCAAGCAGTTTCGACATAACTTTTTAGATTCAACTGCTTCTTGCCGTTCAGGAATAGAGAGTGTCAAAAACTTAGAGCAATTGTAGATTGCATGTTCCAGTTTGCAATAGTAGCAAGAAAACTTTTTTCCATTTTCATTAAAGAAAACCTTCTTATTTTCATTTTTACCGTTCTTCTTATGCATCGATACCTTATCAAAAAAGTCAGCCGAGAAGAAAGATATGATTTGAATTCACACAGAGAAGGAAGCTCATCATCAAAAACTTGTTGCTCCCATTCCTTAATTGTCTCCACATCAAGTTTACTCGTAACCAAATAAATGATCAAAGGATCCCAGTCCGTCGTGGTGATGCCCAGATTTTCCAAAGATCGAATATTTTTTGAAATAATATAATTGCTTGTATATATTGTGAAGCTGGTCCCTCTAATGATGCCTTAAGATACTGAAACTTTTCGATGGGTTCAAGATATTGATTTTTATGTACTAAGGAAACATATAGATCCCTAAATTCTAACCATTTTTCAAAGTGTCCTGAAAATTTAGGTAATTCTATAATAGGTAACTTAGCGCTAGGTCTTTTAACAGTATGAACATCGGAGCATGCGTTGCCATGGGTTTAGAGTCATTTGATAGATATTGTTTGATGGCTGAAATTACACCAAAATAATTTGTTTCGAAATCCTCTAACTCACTTTCAGTGAACCTATCAGGGTCGAGACCTTGTGACTCAAATTGTATATCTGTAAAATCAGAAAGCAAATTTGACTCTATTTCTTTCAACCTTAGCTCTATCTACGTAATGGTGCAGAATTAGGATTTTTAGGTAAGATCTTTAACGAAATAAAGCTTCGATTTGATTTTTAGCTGTCACTTCCTCACCAACAACGTCAGTATTTTGAGAAGCCGGATTTGCAAACTTTGGAACGTTTAGGAGCCATTTTCTTGATTGGAACTTAATTTATATAGGCTGCTGGTTCGGCTGAAAGAAAGTCTAATATTTTAACTAATATTGTGCAAATTAAGCACAAGTTTAGGTATACTGAAAACAAGTAATATGTTTTTAGTATATATAATTAGTAAAAACCTTATGCTCTGTAACTGTAAATAATTGATATGTTATTATCTAAAAATTAACGATCTGTACTGCCTGAAATGGCCTTTCTCATGTACACACAGGATTTAAGCTATAGCAAGCTTTTTAGAACCTCTTTACGTTAAAATAATACAAAGCCTAATAATAGCTATCTAACAATGGCTTAAATACTTGTAACAAGCAAGTCAGATACTCTAAATAACACTAATAATAAAATTATTGCCATAGGTATCTCAAAGAAATCTTAGAACACAGTTGTGGTTTAAAATATTGCACACAACTAAATTCAAATACTTCAAAAATTACAAATAACTTTACTCTGACTTCTTATGCGTTATATCGTATAATACATTTTGATTACAAATCTTTAACACACATAGATCACTGCAACATCAACCTAAAAATAATAACCAAATGTTCTTAGCGACCTCCAATGCTGAGATATATAATTGTAGTGAATACTAAATGCTCAAGTAAACTTTAAATCTTGGAAAAGTTTTTGTTTTTTAATATGAAAATAATTATTACTTGAGCTATTATGGATTAAAATGATCAAAAACCCAGGTGGATATAGTGTCTATTATCGAAATGTCTTTATCTAATTATTTGATTATGTTAGCAAAGCAAATTCCCTTAGATATTTGTCTTTCACTACTTAGTATGAACTTGCAATCTGCCAAATGGCTTTGGAAAATTCCACTGGCTGGAAAATTACCGGGCATGCAAAATCAAAGCTTTACCTTGAAGTTCCCTTCTTTGCAATTTATATCACCTTGAAAGCCTCAAACTTAAAGAACCATAACTTGAACCAAGTCCCGTGATTCTTTCCATAAAGGTAACTAAGGAACTGCACTTTGATGGTCAAAGCTTCAACAAAAAACTTGCCTGTATCCGGCTCGAAGGACCAAATGTTTACGTAAAATGCTTGATATGTGAAAGCGAACTGTATATAGCAGAAAAACTCTGCTTAGACTAACCACCCATCTTTTATTTAATCATGGATTATTAAATAAGTTCAAATAGGGTGGGAAACACGTTAGTCCTGCTGCAAGAGCCGGAATATCAAAATAAAACCTCTCACATTCAAATCTTATTTTTGACACTGCCAGTTTTGTTGACAACTGGTCCTATTGCTGTATTATACACAATGCGCAGTTTGTTACTTTTTCGATTTATTGTTTAGAACTCTAAGAATCACTGCATACTCCCCGTGCTTACTAATAGATCGCTGGTCTGGACATTTACGTAAGCAAATATGGACAAAATCATTAAAACGCAAGCTAGAGGCAAACGCTGTATATAAAGTTAACAGACAGAAAAATAAATAAGTGGACCATAATGAAAAAAGACGCTAGAGGGCAGGCAGCCAGAGTTGAATAGAACTTTCATGGTCCTAATGTCAGACAGGATAATAGGCAAATAGATGAAACAATTACATAACATACATTGTAGCCCATTGATGAGATAATAGTGAAGACCCCAAATTGGTCCGACATCCACAGACGATTTAAAAAAAAAATTAAGGTGAATGAGATGGATGAATTAAGCATTTGATAACGTGAAAAATTTATATTATGAGGCACTATAAGAACATAATTTTCACCGTTCCAACAAGAGAGAGTAATATAATAAAAATTCAAGTTTTTTATGTTCGGCACACGGATAAAAGGAAAATCCCATACCACTTATCGAGCGGTGCGTACGCGGAGGAGACGATCGACGTTGGAATTGAAGCGCTGTAGGTTGTAATTTTCAGAAAAGACATTATTCGGAAGTCCATTCCAGAGCGAAGCAGTCCTCCAGATAAAAGAGTCCCGCAACAGCGACGTCCTATGTTCGCAACTGAATCATATGTTGATGAGCAGCTTGTGCCTGACCGGTGTTTCTGTTTGGCACAACTCTGAGCGGAACCATAAGTGCCAGCTCGTTCGAACATCTGCCGTAGTAGTATCGTTAGTAAAGAGATAGGTCCGCCACTTTTCTTCGATGTTCAAGGCTATCAAGATCTTCAGTCAACTCTGAGTCATCCACAAGACGGACTGCTCTTCTCTGTATGGAATCGAATATCTTGAGCAAGTGTAGGGGTGCCGAGTTTCACACATGAGAACAATTCCAGAGATGGACTTATTTGGGCTTTATAAAGCGCAGCTGGAAGGGATGACGAGGTGTTTACAACTTTTTTCCACAATGGAGTGCTCCTAGCTTCTGTGCTGCTGCCTTGGGGATTTTGGTGATATGATTATGCTAAGACATGTTGTTTCCTACGCTGATGTCCAGCAAGCTTATGGATGAGGCCAGTGTCAGTGTCTGTCCTGTCATTAAAAAGTCAGGCCCTGTGGTGTTTGCTTTTTATGAGAAGATAGCTGCTTGTGTCTTTTCGGCGTTAAACTGGACATTGTTTTCTTTACCCCATTTCACGATGGCATTCATATCCTCATTGATGGCAGCAATCTGATTTTCTCGCTCACGTTGGAAATGAGCAGCGGTCATTGGAGTCCGCGAAGTGAATGAAGATATTATAGCGCTATCGTCTGCAAAGCTCTAAATAGAATCGATTGTCTTGTCTAAGAGATCATTGGTATAGAGCAGGAACAGTGTGGGAGATAATATATACCCTTGAGGAATTCCGGCATTGATTTTAAATTCCTCCAAGAGATTTCCATCAATACCAATTCGGATGCTTCGATCCCTTAAGAAATTGAAAAGCCATAGAAACAGTGCTGGTGGTAGTCCGTATGCTGTCAATTTGCCTAACAATCCGTCATTCCCATATCAAATACTTTGGATATGTCGAGAGCCCCTGCACGAGATTCACCGTAGCTCTCGATGGCTTTGGTCAACAGGTAGGTCACGTAAGTCAGGATATCTCCCGTTGATCTGTGCTTGCGGAAGTTACACTGGCTATCGATTATGATGCCTGATGATTCGAAATATTTTAATAGCTATTCGTTGCTCAGTTTCTCCAAGACTTTGGACATGATGGGAACTAAGGCAATTGAACGGTAGTTATTTGGAATCCTTTTCTTTGCATTTCTTTGGGATCGGTTGCATCCCCGCATAATGTATAAGTGTATCTGGACAACATGTAAGAAAGGAGGGCTGCCTTTTAATTAAGCATACAATAGTATCCCAGACGAAAATATGAATTTAGGCACCCCATGTGTCATGTATGTGTCAGTTGCTTATGAGGTGCATAAACCTCATACTCAAGAGTGTGAAAATGTTTTAGGTCAATTGGCATCGACCAAGAATCTTCCATTAATGTGAAATCTAAACTTGACATTCCCACAGTTAATCTCGCTACTCCTATGACTACTAGTCTATGTGGTGAAGAACTGTTTCACTCAATATACGAGTACTTATACTATTGATATGTAGGAAGAATATTACTTTGACATATTCATTACTTAGGGGGGAATTTCCGTGTAAGTTTTTTTCATATTCCCTGTGTGGTCTCATTACAACGTCAAGTGTTAATGATAATATTTCATATATTCGAACACACGGGGGGTAAACGTGGAGAATGCGGATGGACGATTAGACTACATTCTGATAGAAAATAATTACGACAACTTCGGAGCTGACGTTTATATTTATATATTAATCCAAATATACACGCTCGCTATGCTCGTTGGGATCGACCTTGATCGCGAATAACTTGATCGATTATTATCTGTTTAATGCTCTGCATTCGAGATAGTCTAGGCTGTGACCACTTGAAGGGACAAAAGAAGAACAATGAATAATTGAAGATTTTCAAATGATATAATTTCTCAATCCAATAAAAATACAATATAATTTGAACAAATACAGTTCATTACTTATCACATATAACTTTAATTGGAAAAGTTTTGATTGAAGTTTTGATCCAATTTCGAATCGCATAAACTATTACAATGTGCGATAAAACAAAGTAGTAACTGAATTTATCATCAGTTATGTCGTGCTCATTCACCTTAACGGGGCGCTCTAGCGTCCTATGTAATAAATTTTACCCACCAATAGAATTGCATACTTTAACAAGTTGATGAAACTTACAACACATTCGCGTACGCATGATAAGAAGACTACATATATAAATATTTTAACAAACCCAGGAGCATACAAAATCGACAATATTGGTAAAGCAATGATGACAGCTTTGAAGAAAATTCTGATGATGGTTATATAGTATATTTCCTAACTAGTGCGGAAAAAACACTTTCCGCACGAGGTAAGAACGCTATTTTTTCTACGAGCGTGCGGAACATGTAAAAATAAAGAAACAGCATAGTGAAATTTTATTAATTTTTATTAAAGCATAAATAGAAACTACAATCTATTCTTATCTTAATATTAATAGTAAATTGGCAATTTGATGCATTCTGTAAGTTGATCGCTGATGCTATTAATTTTTTTGGTTCATTAAGATCGGTTGGTGAATCTATTGCTGCTTCGATTTCTTGTGTCGAGACTGGTTGTGACAAAATTGTTGTTGGAAGAAGTAGCCCCATATGCATGTTCTTTGTCGGTGGATAATATTTTGCTAGACATTTTTCTCCGCATTTCCGTTGATTCTCCTAAATACCCTTCAGTGACGGCTGTCGATTTCCAACCTCCCAATCTTTTTATACTGGTAACACCTTCTCCACTATCTGCCAATATGGTAGCCGAAGACCGCCGAAAACTGTGGCCTGTATATAATTCGGGGTTAGGAAGTTTCAGAAAAGCTGCAGTTTCGGACGGATATTTACCGAAGCTATTCACGCCAACACATTGGACGGTACAGGCTCCTTGTCTGTAGTTTACGAAAAATCTGTTGTGAGGAGTATTGGGTTTTCTCAGATTTGCGTATTTTCTGTAGAGATCTACGTATCTGCCGTCGTTTACATCATTTGAAATGACAAAACTTCTGCTGGTGTGATTCTTCGAGTCTGGTATCTTCACAATCAAAAGGCCCTCCCTTTCCGTAATATCATTGGTGGTGATTTTTGCGAGTTCATCACGACGACATGCGCCGGCTAACCCAAAAATAGTTGCTACTTTTATTAGAAGATATGTCTTATCTGGTGCTTCCATCAAAAATTTTGAAATTTGTTCTTTGGTAAAAATTTTGGCTTTTTTTGGTTGAAATCCTACATTTTGTTCCTTTAAATAAGACGTGAGCTTACAATATTGACCGATGTCCACGTCCACGTTGTTTTGAATTTTACTAACATTTTTAAGCATCGAATATCTGGACCATAATGTGTTGGGACGGTAGCTTTTGCTTAGATGTATAAAATATGCCAAAAACACTTTCTCCTTTAAACTTTTCACCTGCTGACTTTCGCACCACTTGTTAAAAGCTGCATATTCTTTTGCGTACCTGTGTTTCGACTTTTCCGGTAGCAACTCTACATCTCTTGCTGCTTTCAGTATTGACTCGGGCAACTCATCATCGGATGAGTCCATGATAATATAATAATAATAATGAAAGGATTTTAACACCATATCATAAACGCGTCTTGCTTTAAGTTGACGTTTTTAATTTATTCGAATTGTTGACAGTATGTTGGCAGGGCGATAAAGGCAAAATTTGACATATACGCTAATTGTTATAACTGACACTGACGTGGCATGCTAATTGTTATGTTATTATTAATAACAGTTATTGATATTTATGATACTGGGTGTCCCAAATTTGTAGGTATATTTCTTTTGTATAATAATTCTTTAATAATTATAATTAGTTTTCCGCTTTGTTATAACGAACATGACGCGTTCCCCTAAATTTGGTATTATCAATATAGAAGTTACTGTGTGACAAATTTGTATACTTTTTTTGATATTGTGTGCACTAGTGCGGAAAAGTGGCACTTTCTAAACTAAATTGAGTGCGGAAAAGCAACACATTAAAATGCGAAATTTAATCGAAACATGCAGTTGATTTGAGTGGCCGGAATAGCATTTGGGATTCGGTCAGTTAGTGTTAGTAAAGGGAATAAAACACGAATCAGTATTTCCAGTCGATATTATGAAATACCGCAGAGTGCGGATAGATTGCAATATTACTGCTGGAGCATACGACAATTTAAAAGAATGTCATAAGAAGTTGATATTGTTATTCAGACGGGTTGAAAAATAACGCAGGAGATGGTTTCACAATAAAGTTGAGATACAGTGGAGTAGGCCTATTGGGGATACCACTATTAAAAAGCGCGCCGATAGCTGTAATTCTGAGGCGGTGTGGAAACGAGCTAACATTTATTATAGTAAGGTATCAAAGCACAATTTTCTATTATTAATAATAAATTATTTTGTGGTAATATTCGAATAAAATATAATTGAAGTGATAAGGCATGAAATATTGTTATTTTAATAAATTAACAATCAATGCCGCCTAGGTGAAATGAACACGACTATATTAAAAACACCCGATAGCCGAAAATCGAAATATATTCATCACGACTAGAAACCAGTATAAGCGGGCCATTGACGAGAGCAAGAAGGGATATAACGAGCAGATCATGAACAAACTTCTCAACTGTCCTAACGGATCAAGATCCTTTTGGTTAGTTGCCAAAGCTGTCAATCAGGGTTTCTCATCGACGTCAATCCCACCACTGACCAATGATGATGGCTCAATAGCGGAAACGGCCAAAGAAAAAGCGAACATTCTTGCCGAAATATTTTGATCAAATTCTACCTTAGATTAACAAGGAAAGAATCCCCCAACTGTCCCAGAGTGAATTCCTCATGGCCAGGTCTGGTATTTCGCCAACACGAAGTGAAACGAATACTTAAAAGCCTAGACACTAACAACAAGGCCACATGACTGGATGGCGTTCCAGCAATAGTGCTTTAGAAATGTAGTGCTGAACTAACATCTCCACTATGCAGGCTTTTCTGCCTATCATACAGAACTGCATGCTTTCTTTCTACCTGGAAATGCGCTCAAGTGCAACCAATCTCGAAGAAAGGTAAAAAAATTATTCCAAATAACTACAGTCCAATTGCCTTTGTTCCCAATATGTTCAAGGTCATGGAGATACTGATCAACTAACAGCTCTTAAAATATCTCGAATCGACAGGCATCATCAGCGATCTCCAGTATGGCTTCCGCAAGCACAGATCAACGGGAGATCTCCTAACTTACATGACTTATCTGTGGATCAAAGCCATCGAGAGCTACGGCGAATCTCGTGCAGTGGCTCTCGACATATCCAAAGCATTTGATGGGGTGTCGCATGAAGGATTGTTAAGCAAATTGACAGCATACGGACCACCACCAGCACTGCTTCTATAGCTTTTCAATTTCTTAAGGGATCGAAGCATCCGAGTTGGTATTGCTGGACATCTCTCGGAGGAACTTAAAATCAATACCGGAGTTCCTCAAGAGTATGTATTATTTCCCACATTATTCCTGCTCTTTATCAACGATCACTTAGACAGGATAAACAATTCTATTTACAGCTTTGCGGACGATAGCACTCCTATATCCTCATCCATATCGCGGACCCCAATAACCGCTTCTCGTTCCCAACACGAGCGAAAAAATCAGATTGCTGCCATCAATGAGAATATGAATGCCATCGTGGAATGAAGTGAGGAACATAATGCCCAGTTTAACGCAGGAAAGACTCAAGCAGCTGTCTTCTCAAAAAAAGCAAACACCGCAGGACCTGAGTTATCAATGGCAGGACAAACACTGACTCTGGCCTCATCAATTAGCTTCCTGGGCATCAACGAAGAAAACAACATGTCTTGGGGTAATCACGTCACCAAAATCGCCAAGGCAGCAGCACAAAAGCTAAGAGCATTCTATAGAGCAAAAAACTTGTATACACCTCATCAGCTCTTACTGCTCTATAAGGCCCAGATAAGACCTCTGGCCTACTGTTCCAATGTGCGGAGCTCGACACCCAAACACTTGCTCAAGATATGGGACTCCATACAGAGGAGAGAAGTCAGCCTTGTGGATGACCCAGAGATCACTAAAGACCTTGATAGCCTTGAATATCGAAGACAAGTGGCGGACCTATATCTTTACTATCGATGCTACTACGGAAGGTGTTTGAACGAGCTGGCACTTGTGATTCCACCCAGAGTTTTGCCAAACAGAAGCACCTGTCAGACACAAGCTGCTCATCAACATACGGTGCAGTCTATCGGACTGCCTCGCTCTGGAATGGACTTCCGAGTAACGTCTTTCCCGAAAACTACAACCTACAGCGCTTTAAGTTCAACGACCACCATCTTCTCCACACACGTACCGCTCGTTGAGTGGCATAGGATTTTCCTTTTATGTGTGTGCCGAATATATATATATATATATAAAAAATAAAAAATATATATATTTTCCATTTCTAGAATTTTGATATACTTTTACAATAAAAGACACATGGCACTTCAGCGAAATGGAGCTGAACAAGTTAAGTGCCGTGAGGCATTTAGGTAAAGAAAACGCCACGGGAGCCGTTCACAACCTCTCCAATCTCTAATTATCCTCTTCTGGCCGGGACTGCTCTGGATGGAAGCCTATGTCGTTTTAAGAATAGCCACTCCAGTATTTTTGTGTCCTGTACGAGGCCGTATAAGTCTTTTACTGGATGTTTGATTAGTGTCCCTGGGTCTATATTTGGTTGCCCAAAGATGCTGAGTCTCCTGCAGTCCAGTGCCTCGCAGTTGATCAGGATGTGTCTGGCTGATTTCGGTTCCTTATTGCATAGTCTGGAGCTTAGGGTCTCCGTTATACAGACCCATCCTGTTCAGGTGTACCTTTAGGGGTGCGTGACCGGTCAAAAAACCGTTTATGATTCGTAACCGGTCTCTGCTGATACGTAGTAGTTTTCCGGTCCTTTTTTGACATGGTAGGCCAATAAATTCCTTTCCATGGTTTTGCCTGGGGATTTCTGCCCAGTGACGTCAAAGTTCTGCTCGAAGCCAGTCTTTGATGTGGCTCCGGGTCATACTTTTTGGTATTCCCAGGGCCGGTTCTGGGCCGATTAGTTTTGTTTCTGATCCTCTCCTGGCGAGTTCATCAGCTTTCTCATTGCCTTCGATCCCTCTGTGTCCTGGCACTCAAATTAGTTTTATCGTATTCCGGTCTGCCAGGGTTTGTAGTTCTTCAAGGCATTCCCACACCAGTCTTGATGACACTTCTTGGCTCATTAGAGCTCTTTGTGCCGCTTGACTGACCGACAATATTAGGATCCGCCGATTGTTTGTGGCCCTCATATTATTCTCTATGGCGCACTGAAGTATGGCGTATACCTCTGCTTGGAAAACAGAAGCATACATACCCAGTGCATAGTATTTACTCTGACTTTGACTGGCAGAATAGACTTCTGATCCAGTACCAGTTGCAGTTTTTGACCCGTCTATGAACCAGGTTTGGTCCTGCCTTCTGATAGCTCTTAGTTCATTTTCCCATTCGCTTCTACTCGGAAAGCTCACCTCGAATGATCTATTGAGACAGTATCGCTTTTGTATGTGGTCCGTTTTCATGTTTATAGGTTATTACTTGTATAAAAATAATATGGCTTCTGGGATAAATGTTGCATATATGTGCGTCGATATTTCGGGAAATATAAACGATATTCTAAAAAACGCATCTTTAGCTTTTCGTCAATTTCTAGTGTATTATATTGAGTTCAATTTGCTTTGGATAGTAATTGTTATCATTGTGTAAATTCAAATGATATGTTAACAAATTAATTAGAAATCAGAAAATAATATATTCACCATATGTGTTGCTTACAGTAGAATTCAATAATAATCGGAATGTACCAGAGCTCCGATCTACTAATAAATTTTCATACAAAAGTATCGATTAATTGTACAGCTGCCACCATATTCGAGGCTAATTTTGCGCACGGATAATAGTCGACAAAATTGATTCCTGAAATATTCACCTCAATTTTAAAATTACACCCCGAAGCTGCTATCTCACAAATGCGATTTTCCTCTTCGCAGCAAGTAACAAATCACAGGGAAACGTCTATTTGTCATTTGAGCCAGCAGAGTATTGGGTCCAGTAATGACAGTGCTAATCCTGCAACAAGCAGATACTTATTATTCATATTTTATGTTCTCGAGTCTTCGGTCCTGTCAGGGTGTAATTACACTACTATTCCGACTGACTGCCACAATTCCCTTAGCAATTTATAATGGTTTGCAGGTTAATATGCTTCTTTTGTTCTAGGTCTTCGGCAATTAATTAATTTTTTAATTTAGCTACGTATTCAATATGCTTAATTAAATAAGTTCAATTTATGCGTAAGCGAACATATTATCACTAAACGAAAATAATAAAATGACATTGTTCAGTAAAGCTTAGAATCAGCTGTAACAATATTAGGTGCTACAGGAAATCAATAAACTGAGTGATGTTTGTGTTTTAAACTTTTCTCAATTACACTGTATTTGTATTATTTTTTATCGTTCGGGTAGTTTCGGCTCTTAACGAAACAAAAAGGATACCATTATATTTTTCCATATAAATTAAAAACGCTGTAATTTCTTGGAAAATAAATCTAAAATAGCCTTAAATAATGATTTCGTTCTTTCCAGGCAACCTGCAGCATGAGCTTATTGGATTAATCATTGAACGCTCCAGTCGAACTAAGAGGTGAGTTAAATTAATCATTTTAAGGAAAAAAAGTGAGCGTTTGTAAATATTAATAATTATTTCTGTATTTCTGACTACCTATTTTAATGTAAAAAAAATTGTAAAACTTTACATAGGGTATTACAAATACGATATCACATATCGGAAACCATAAGGGAACCAATTATTTAAATTTAAACGAAGTTACGTGATTCAGTGCTGAATAAATTAGTATTTCAAAAATTAGGAAACATTTTCTTAGAGAAAACGAAATATTTTAGATACATTTTGCTTTTTTTATTTTATTAAAAAAAAATAAGGTAAAATAAAATTTACATTTCTATACACACTTTTTGTCCATTACAAGACGGTGCTTATATCTTTGACTTCTGACGTTTTGGCTTCCATCCTCCATCAACAACCTCTTTTTATTCCGATTTTCGCTGATTTTTTCTTCTTTAACTTTAGATATATAGCAGATTTATTCAAAAATTGAGTAAAAAACATCCCTATGAAAATAATATTAAATTCCATTAGGTTACCATAATTTTAAATGAGTAAATATTACATTCAAATTCAAACATGTAAATAATAGTTTTAACGAAAAGCTGCTTACTTACTTACCCCATGGCTTACAACCCAGGGTGGGTTTTGGCCGACTTCACAATAGTCCTCCACTATTGTGTCATGGCATCTAGTGGATTTTGGATGCCTAGGTCTTTGGCAAAGAGGTGCTTCCTCCCATACAAGCCTGACAGTGCGATTATTCGGTAGTCTTCTCACATGTCCCGCCCACTGTAATCGTTTGGATTTAATTGTCCGGACAATGTTAGGCTCTCCGTATAGGTCTTTTAGCTCTCTGTTTGTACGAGTTCTGTATCTTCCCGTTGGTTATTGCATCTACGGTTGTACCATATATTTTGCTGAGTACACTCCGCTCAAAGACTCGGAGGCGTTCTTCATTTGCCACAGTCAGCGTCCACGTTTCACATCCGTACATCACAACTGGTCTAACTATTGTTGTAGATTACGAGTTGCATAAAGGCATTTGTTTCCGGCTTGTATTCTACAGTTAACTGTCCCATCAGTGTCTTCTGATAGTGTTGTTCCAAGATATTTGAATTTTTTGACCCGCTCGAAGTTGTAGTCATTCATTGTAATGTTTTGACCTACTCTGTCTCTGATCCGGTTATTTCTGGTGGAGTACATATATTTTGTTTTTTCTTCATTAATCTTGAGCCCCATATTTCCAGCATGTTCTTCGAAGTTGCTCAATATATTTTTTTACATTTAGTCTGCTGTTTCCAATGATATCCACGCCATCCGCAAAAGTCAGGAGTAGGTTAGGGCCATTATTTTGAGAGACCGTCGCTGGAGGGCAGATTTCAGCTTTTCTGGTGGCATGTTCCAGAGCAACATTGAAAAGCAGCGGTAATAGGGCATCACCCTGTTTAAGGCCGTTGTTTATTTCAAACACCTCCGAGAAGTTTTGTTCAACTCTAACTTTGCTTTTTGAGCCGTTGCGCCGCGCCGATACATAGTTATGAGTTTTTCCGGGAAGCCCAGTTTTTCCATCGCTTGCCACAATTCTACTCTCCGGACGGTGAAATCGATAAATAGTTGATAGAGGTCTCTATTAAATTTCCAGCAATTCTCAATTAGTTGCCGGATGGTAAATATCTGGTCTGTGGTGCAGCGGTGAGTTTTAAGGTAGCTTGTTGGACTTCTTCGTAGGTGGGCAAGACATCCAGTATTTCACCTGTCTGCACGGTAGGTATGTAGGCGTTGTTGTCGTTATCGGAATTAAGAAGTAGTTGGAAGTGTTTTTTTCCATGTGTTCATGACTTCTCGGTGGTCGGTTATGAGTTTGTCCTCTTCTGTCCTCAGGAAATTGTTCGCTCTGGGTTGGTATCCTTTTTTCATATTCGCTGTTCCTCTGTACTATGCTCTTGTATTTTTGTTTTGTCTGTGTTGCTCTATTTCTTCTATTTGCCTTTCTTGGAGTTCTCGTTTTTTCCTCCTTACTAAATTCCTGGTAATTGTTCTCACGTTTTTGTACACTTCTCTTGTTCTGTCAGTTGGGTTCTCCAGCATTCTTGTCCTGGCGTTGTTTCTCCCGTCGATTGCTTTAGAGCATTCATCCTCGAACCATTGTTTCCGTCGTCGTTTTGGTTGGACTCTTAGTATCATTTCTGCTGTCTTATTTATGCTTTCTTTAAGGTTACTCCACCTTCCCTCTACCGTGTCCTCACTTAATTCCTCGCCTCTGATTCTGTTAGCTAGTGCTAGTTCATACTTGTTTCGTTTTTAGTTTTTCTGTATTTCACTGCTGATTTGTGGGGTTTGTTTTGTTACTGAGCGTCGAGATTCTAGGTCTTATTTTCGCTCTCACCAGAAAGTGGTCCGAGTCCGCGTCTGCACCCCTCAAACTTCGCACATCTAAGCAGTTGCTAGCATGTCTTGTATCTATGAGTATATAATCAATTTGGTTCCGTGTTTTGCCGTCATTAGATATCCCTGTCTGCTTGTGTATGTTTTTGTGATCGTACATAGTCGATTTGATGCGTAAATTATGTGTGGTTGGGAAGTCTATTAATTGAGTGCCGTTATTATTGCTTTCGTCATGGAGGCTATGGTTTCCGATGGTTGGTTTATAGGCTTCTCCTTTCCCAATTTTTGCATTGAAGTCTCCGAGAATTAGTTGTATGTCCTGTCTGGGAAAAGAGTCTATCAAGTGTTTTAGTTGTTCGTAGAATAGATTCTTTTCTTCCTCGGTTTTTTCTTCAGTAGGTGCATGCGCAGATACTAAAGAGTAGTTGTACCACTTCCCTCTAAGTCTTAACCAGCAGAGTCGTTCGTTGATCGGATGGGGCTCTATTACCGAATGTATTAGCTTTTCCTTTACAACAAAACCGGTTCCAAATATATGCCTGTCTTGGTTATCACCGCTGTAGAAAACAGTGGACTTGCCGATTTTCACATGGTCCTTGCCCGGCCATCTGATTTCCTGGATTACCGTGTAATGTCCATTCTGACTGACTCTAGAACTTTGATTGTTTGATCTGATGCTCCGGGTCGATACCAACTAAGAATATTCCATGTACCAATATTCATGTCCCTATTCGTTCGCATTCGTCGAAAAGCTGCTGGCCGAGAGCTAGTGCCTAGCATGGGCCGAATTTATAGGCCCGGCCCGACCCGACTCGGGTACGAGAATCAGTGACTATAGCCCGGCCCGAGTATGCCCTGCCTGAGTCTATACATTGTTAGGTCCGGCCCGGCCTGATCCGATTCTATTTTATAAATAACACCTTTAAGCCGTTATATTGCTAAAAAGACACTCACCATAGGCCAGTGTTGCTAGATGACGAATAGGGAATTATTACCTTACAAATGTTTGGGTTTTTTCTCCAATTAGAGCCGCTTGCTCTGGATCCAGGGGCAGATTTGATCTTTGAAACGTCGATTTCAAGTTTTCTTTTTAGGGTTTTCAGCATCGTTAGGGTCACTAAACTAGCACTTGTGCTGTTTACACCCTGGAGCCAGAGCAAGCGGCTCTAATTGGAGAGAAAATCCAATCATTTGTAAGGTAAAAAATTAATCCTCCACAACAATATAGAACATATCTAGGGAATTATTGTCGCAACCATTAAAATGTATCGCATTTTATTGTACGCAACATCGTTATCGTTTCTTTTCGGATCGGAATAGATAGCATTCAAAATTTTACTCGATTAAATATATTGATATAGATAATAAATTAAAAGTATAGTATTTTTGCATCCTATATTAGTTTTCAAGGGAATCGTTTTAAAAATTGAATATTTACGACCCAAAAAAAAGAGTAGAGGATGTACAATACTTGGTGAAAGGTTTTATTTGGACGGATATATTCACACCAATCTATTTATTGAGAATAGACCTGGAAGAAGTACTATTTGAAGTGGCACCCAGATTTAAGTAAAAAAATTCCAGAAGCAGAAAAGTTAAGTTGTTTCGGAAATGGTTTACTGATATCCAAGACTACGTGTGCATCGTAATATAGTGATTTGTTCCGTGTGTTTAATTGTGAGAAAATTGTTATTTCTTGTACACCGAGAATAAAAATAGAACAACACTCTAAAGCTAGTTTAACACATTTCTTCATCTTTGCAGCCTCTGGAGAAATAACATCACTAATGATAATCCACCCTTATAATATAATTCAATCATCTCTTAGAAACTTAGTTCCGCAAGGGTTGGGTTAGTTTGGGTTCGCTGGTGGCTTCTGACATTTGGCGAGTTTCAAGTTTGGATGACTTTTTTGCGTGGTTCTTTTTCAGGTTTTCTCTAGTCTTGGAACATAATCTATAGATCTGCTCAAAAATAGGTGCGTGGTTTTCTTCCCAAATCGATTATTTTATTTCCTTGAACTCCTGGTGGATGGGTTAGATTGGATTAGAGTGCCGAGAGCAATGCAGCAGTTTAGAGCGAATGATACATTTGAAGAAGAAGCTACTCTTGTGCCAGAAGAGAATCATTTTAAAAACTGATTATTTACGTGCCAAAAAACTGGTTTTCCGGTAAAAGTATCCTCTACTTTTACCGATTGGGTGAAGAGTTTTTTTTGGACGAAAATCTTCACACCAATAGACCTGGAAGAGTTTTTATTTGGTGGCATCCAGATTTAAGTGAAAGTACTCCAGAAGCAGTAACAGCTGCAAGTTCGGTTGTTTCTGAAAACGACAATTGGAAATTATTTACAGGTGTCAGTGGTGTGTAAGAATATTCGCATCGTATATGCCCTTCAAGATTGGTCACGTGTGTTTAATAGTGACAAAATTTGTTCTTTCTTGTGCCCCTAGTATAAAAATAGAACATTAACCTAAAGCTAATTTTTTAAGATGATATTCTTTGTTTATTCTAGACAGATATGTTCACCTTTGCAGCATCTAGAGAAATAACATCACTAATGATAATCCACCCTTATAATATAATTCAATCATCTCTTAGAAACTTAGTTCCGCAATGGTTGGGTTAGTTTGGGTTCGCTGGTGGCTTCTGACATTCGGCGAGTTTCAAGTTTGGATAACTTTTTTGTGTGGTTCTTTTTCAGGTTTTCTCTAGTCTTGGAACACAATCTCTCGATCTGCTCAAAAATAGGTGCGTGGTCTTCTTCCCAAATCGGTTATTTTATTTCCTTGAACTCCTGGTGGATGGGTTAGATTGGATTAGAGTGCCGAGAGCAATGCAGCAGTTTAGAGCGAATGATATATTTAAAGAAGAAGCTACTCTTGTGCCAGAAGAGAATCATTTTAAAAACTGAATATTTACGTGCCAAAAAAACTGGTTTTCCGGTAAAAGTAGAGGATGTCCAAGATTGGGTGAAGGGTTTTTTTTTGGACGAAAATCTTCACACCAATAGACCTGGAAGAGTTTTTATTTGGTGGCATCCAGATTTAAGTGAAAGTACTCCAGAACCAGTAACAGCTGCAAGTTCGGTTGTTTCTGAAAACGACAAATGGAAATGATTTACTGGTGTCAGTGGTGTGTAAGAATATTTTCATCGTAATATAGTGATGCCCTTCAAGATTGGTCACGTGTGTTTAATGGTGACGAAATTTGTACTTTCTTGTGCCCCTAGAATAAAAATAGAACATTATCCTAAAGCTTATCTTTTACGATGATATTCTTTTCTTATTCTAACAGATATGTTCACCTTTGCAGCATATAGAGAAATAACACCACCAATGATAATCTACCCTTTTAAAATAATTCCATGAACTCTTTATGAGCTCAGCTCCGCAAGGGTTGGGTTAGTTTAGGTTCGCTGATGGCTCCTGACATTTGGGGAGTTTCAATTTTCGATAATTTCTCTGTGTGGTTCTTTTACAGCTTTTCTCTAATCTGAGAACATAATCTACCTTTCTGCTCAAAAATAGGTGCGTGGTCTTCTTCCCAAATCAGTTCTTTTATTTCCTTGAACCCATTCTGGTTGTCGTTCATTAGGATGAATTTTGTCCATCTGTCTGTGGCAATTTATACCAGCTCGACTTGCCTTGGCCAGAATGCATCGTGTCCTTTCCCTGTGGATGGGTTAGATTGGGTCGAAGTACCGAGAGCAGCGCAGCAGTTTAGAGCGAACGATAAATTTGAAGAAGAAGCTACTCTTGAACCAGAAGAGAATCATTTTAAAAATTTAATATTTACATGCCAAAAACCTGGTTTTCCGTTAAAAGTAGATGATGTCCAAGACTCGGAGAATTTTTTTTTAACGAAAATCTTCAAACCAATAGACCTCGAAGAGTTCCTATTTGAAGTAGCATCTAGATTTAAGTGAAAGAACTCCAGAAGCGATAACAGCTGCATGTTCAGTTGTTTCTGACAAACGACAACAGGAAATTACTTACTGGTCCTTTAGACTATTTGCATCGTAATATAGTGATGCCCTCCAAGATTGGTCACGTGTGTTTAATGGTGACGAAATTTGTTCTTTATTGTGCCCCGAGAAAAATAGCTAATTTTTTACGATGATGTTCAATTTTTATTCTGACAGATATGTTCACCTTTTCAGCATCTGGCGAAATAATAGCACCAATGATGATCTACCCTTATAAAATAGAATTGGATTCGCTGGTGGCTCCTGACATTTGGCGAGTTTAAAGTTTGGATGACTCCTTTGTATGGTTCTTTTGCAGCTTTTCCTTGGTCTTTGATCTTCTCAAAAATACGTGTGAGGTCTTCTTCATAAATCAGTTCTTTTATTTCCTTGCACCCGTGCTAGATGTTGTTCATTACGATAAATTTCTTCCATCTGTACTAATTATTGAAATTTGAACCAGCACAAATCAGCCCGACTTGCCTTGTCTGAAATGCGTCGTGTCCTTTCTCCTTGGATTGGTGATTTGGAACAAAAGCTGGTCAGATTGTCCTTTGATGTATAAAAGAAAATAATACGGGTTTTCTCCTTGGACAACTTAAGCTCGCCCTTTTCGGAATTTCTCGCTGATGCCGGACCCATACCCGTTCTCCAACAACCGTCTGTAGTAGACAATGGCTCATTATTGATATTAAATCAAGAATTTCGACCTTTCATTGTCTTTACTTAACTTAATTACACAACGTCTCGGATAGTCCCATTTATGTCCGTTAACAAGTGCAAACAAATCTAAATCATAAGGCTACTGAGCTTATATATTGATATACTATTACACATTAGACGGAAATGAAAAATCGAATAGCCAAAATCAATTGACAGTGGGCGGTGGCTCCAAAGTATTGCTTAAAAACGTGCCAAATATCAAATTTTCAAATAATGTTAAATATCCAAAATTTACCAGAGTGAGCGTTAAATAGCCAATGGTAAACAGCTTTAAGCTTTACATGTTTTTGCGTAAACAGCTCAGTCTTATTCACTCCTTAGGAAAAAGGGTGTTAAATGTTCCAAAAGAAGTTTTCACTTCAAAATATGTGACGAATATATTTTCCAATTCTTTTTTGCTAGTAAGGTACAAATTTCAAAAAGATAAAATAATTCACCGAGTAAACGGTTAATTGGGATGTTTTCTTGAGACGCGAAATGGACATCTTGTGGAATTAAATCTTGAGTTGCTCACGTGTAAGATTTCTCTGTGACTTAACGACTTATTTTCTTCAGTCGGGCTCGTACCTTTAGCGATGGTACATCATTTTAACTCATCGGGGCCATTTACCATTACTTAAATATTAATTTGATTGCCAACCTTTGCTACATCATGGTTCAGCTACCGTCGGAAGCTGAGGACCTGGATGATAATTTATATTTACAAAATCTTCATCGCACGAGCTTTCATCCGAAATTCGGTCCAAGAATTTGTTGGCGGTAAAATTGCTAATGATAATGTTCATCATCATAGTGTATAGTTACTCCGCTTATAGGTCGGTCAGTTTTTGTGTTTGTTCCGCGTTTCACATTTGTTTTCAGTGGCTGTAGTAATCCAATTATTTTGAGTTTTTCACAGATTGAGTATTGTGGTGTATACAGCACTCTGTATCAACCTCCTGATTAACACATTTGTTTTCTTTGAATTAGTCCACTTTTAAAGGAGAACAATAGCAATAAAAATAAACATTATTTCTTTTTTTTTGCACCTGCCAGCAACAAACAAACAATCCTTATCTGGTTTTTATAATCCAGCTGAATAGAATAAATTTTAAATTATTTTTCGAATAGAGAGTTTTAGCGCGCATACCCGCTAAATTTATTAATTTATTAACACTGCCAAAACTCGACATACGTACGTGACAGTGTTGCTGACAATATATAGTGTGTCTCAGAAATGGCTAAATGTGGTAAATGCGGTGCTGGCGAGACTGAAAGTTATGGGCTGGCCAAGTGCGATGACTGCGCAAGTTTATTATGTTATAAGTGTTCAGCCTTAACGGGATCGGAGCATAAGGCAGTTTCCTTAAAAAAGAGGACCCCGAATATTAAGTACTTTTGCTCTACCTGTTATGATGCAGCTAATGGCGATTTTCATTGCAATAGCGAACTGGAAGAAAAGTTATCACTGGTACTTCAAAATATTAGTGATATAAAGTCAACATGCATAAAAATACATAATAACGTTAAAGGCTTAGGAACAGCCAAAAGTGATAATAGTGTGGAGTCATCTGCGAATCTAGATGGGGTAATAAAGTCACGTCTTGACAGTATGCACGCTGATCTTGTAGCAAATCTGCTAACGGAATCAAATAAGCAGAATGATGAGCTTGGCACATTTAAGAACGAAATCAGTACGGTGATTACATCAAGTTTGGAAAATATGACGGAACTTGTGAGCACAAAACTACAAAATCAGGCAGACAATATTAGAGCCACAAATGTTGAACTGGTGAATATTGTAACAGGATTAAATCAGCAAAACTCAGCACCGAATATGGAACAGAAACTCTATAATCAACTTTTTACCTCCATTACTCAAACTTTTAATCGAAGATTTGAATTTTTGGAAAAAGAAATCCTATTGCAGAAAAAGTCCTCACAAGGATTGACAGTTTTGCCGGATCCCCTGGCCTCTATTTCAGTAAGCAGCTCCAATCCATTGACCCTTAGATCAACTGCCAAAGAAAATAATGGTAGCCAAGCTCAAGACCAATCTTCTACTAGCAAGAACAGTCAAAGAACTTTAGACTCAAACTTTAAAATTAAAGCTGCTAGTGTTGAGCCAAAAGCTACTATATTTCTTAGTAAAATGGATAAAGCGACAACAACTAAAGACATAATTGATCATTTAAAAACCATCTTAGATGCTAGTGAAAATCCTCAGGTTGAAGAACTCCCGACTCACTCAGACGAATTTAAAAGCTTTAAGATATCATCTAAGCTTGACAACCAAATATCTCTGCTTGACACGAAAAATTGGCCTTCTGAAGCCATAGTTCGAAAATTTGGCTTTTTTCGAAGTAGACAAAATACCTATCGAAGACCACCAACAAGGGGTCAATCAAATAAAAGGCAATGTGTGGTTAAATGACATGAGTCCTACACCAACAAATATTCTTCCTGAAGTATCTGAAAAAAAAGTAATTCTTATATATCAAAACGTCCGCGGTTTAAACACCAAGTTAAATGAGTTTTTTAATACAATAAGTGCTACTTCGGACGAATTTGACATTGCCGTCATATCAGAAACCTGGCTATCAAAGGAGGTGAGGTGTAGTGAGTTTTTTCCAAGCGAGTTTAGCGTCGTCCATGCCGACAGAAAATATGAAGAAACGAAAAGAACAATGGGTGGTGGCGTGATGGTAGCTGTGAAAAACCATCTTGACATTAGGGAAGTGGATTTGGTTTTTGCACACCAAGATGTGGACATAGCTTGTGTCAAAGTTTATGTAACGCCTTATAAATGTATTTATGTTATTGGTGTGTACATCGTGCCCACCTGTTCTCTGAGCACTTACGAATCATTATTTTCTTTTCTTGAAAGTCTTCACTTTCTTTATGAGTCTAATTTTGTAATTCTAGGCGATTTTAATATTAGTAACTTAGTTGACAACTATGAAACTGGGGCTAGTGACTCTGTTATTATATCTTTTAATCAATTTTTACAGTTTTATGACTGTAATCAACTGAACAAAATAAAGAATACATATGCTCGAATTTTAGATATAGTTATATCAAATGAAAAATGTTCAGTTGAAAAAAGTGATTTTTGTTTTGTTAAGGAAGACAAGTATCATCCTACCTTGCAGATTACTATGCCCCTTAATCATAAACCAAGATGCCATGAAATATCAATCCAAAGAAACAGTTTCAACTTCAAAAAAGCCGATTTTATGGCTCTTTATGCATATTTAATGAATACAGATTGGCATTATCTAGAAGAACATACAAATGTTGATACTGCTGTGGAGTCTTTCTATAATAGGCTTAATGAAATTTTTGAGATATGCGTACCTAAAACTAAAAAGAAAAAAAGATATCCTGTTTGGTTTAACAGTTCGATTATAAAAGATTTAAAACAAAAAGAAAAATTAAGATATAAATTTAAGCAAACAGGGAATTTAATTGTTAAGACTAATTTTTCTAGTTTACGATCAAAAATTAAAAGGGATATAGGTATAGCGCACAAAAACTATATAATAAAAATTCAAAGTGAAATTGGTGTTGATGTCAGGGCATTTTGGTCTTATATAAATAATAAAAGAGGTATTGTTCACATCCCAAACAGAATGACTTTTGAAGACAGAACTTTTAGTAAAGAAAGGGATATATGTAATGCATTTGCTCAATATTTCAATAGTGTGTATGAGAGTGATGACGAAAATATTGGTACATTTAATTCTCCCATTAACTATGCACAAATATCATTGAACCATGTTTCTGATGAGGATATCTTAGAAGCGGTAAAAAACATAAAAGTTAACAAAGCTATGGGTCCAGATAATCTACCGCCCTACCTTCTAAAAGGCTGTATAGATATTTTCAGATACCCTCTTCGAATTATTTTTAACTTAAGTTTAAAAACATCAACGTTTCCATCAGAATGGAAAAAAGTTAAAATATGTCCAATCCACAAAAAAGGGGATAAATCTATTATCACAAACTATCGACCCATAGCAATTTTGTCTGTTCCAGCTAAAATTTTTGAACACATTATTTACAAAAATATTTACTGCTCTGTTCAGAATATGGTGTCCATTCACCAGCATGGTTTTATGAGTAAAAGATCAACAACATCTAACCTAATTAATATAACTCAAGACATATCGGAAGCTTTAAATAAAAAAAGTCAATTAGACTCAATTTACACAGATTTCACTAAAGCTTTCGATGTGATCTCACATAAAATTTTGCTCTTAAAATTACAACATGAATTTGGATTTCATGAAAATTTCGCATTACTAATACTATCATACTTAAAAAACAGAGAGCAAAGAGTTGTTATTAAGGGACATTCTTCGCCGTCATTCTCACCCACCTCAGGTGTACCTCAAGGATCCAGCCTGGGCCCATTATTGTTTTTACTGTACATAAATAATATAACTTCTGTAATTGAGAATGCGACATATTTACTGTACGCTGATGACCTTAAGATTTATCATCAAATAAATACAGTGGATGATTGCTTCAAATTGCAAATAGATATTGACAGTATAGTAAATTGGTCAAAAGAAAACAAACTTCATTTCAATATTTCTAAATGTGCTGTAATCACCTATTCACTTAAGAAGGAACCCATAAGGTTCAACTATTTAATGTGTGGGCATGAATTGACCAGGCTGATAGAGGTGAAAGATTTGGGAGTTACATTTGACTCACAATTTAATTTTAACTCCCATATAAATAATATAGTAAATAGAGCAATGCAAATGTATGGCTTCATAATAAGAAATACCAGAGAATTTTCTGAACCATATTGCATTAAACAGCTTTACATAGCTTTGGTTCGTAGTATTTTAGAATACAGTAGTGTGATTTGGAACCCAGGCTACCAGTGTTACAATGATTGAGCGGGTTCAAAATAAGATTGTCCAGGTCATGTATTATAAGGAAATTAAAACTTACGATCCGTTTGTTTCGGTTACCTGGCTATGTAAAAAGTATAATTTTCAAAGATTGGATGAGAGAAGGAAAATAATTGACTTAATTTATCTCTATAATATAATACAGGGTCGAACAGATAACTCAAATTTTTTAAGTAGAATTAATTTCACAATACCAACACATAACACTCGAAATTTATTAACTTTTTATCTGCCATTATTAGCGACTAACAACAGACAATTGAATTCACCTCTCTATAGGCTTTGTAATTCCTATAATGATCTACAAACTAAAGTAGACTTATTTTGTGAGTCTTATGGTTCCTTTAAAAGGAAACTGACTAATGTGTTTTTCTAGCTCTGGTGGAGTTTTCTTTCATTTTGTTTGGATGCTTTTCTTTAATTACTTAGTAGTTGTAAGGATGTGGGAAGGGAGATCTTTTTATTGGCAGAGGAACATCTCCCTTGTTAGATCTGTAGTGGTTGGGCTGTTTGATGTGGGCATGTATAATACTTAGTTTTGTATATGTAATCTATTATTGGAATATATTTTATATAGTACTTTGTAATTGGGTTGTTTACCATGTAAATGTAAACCTGTAAAGTGCTTAATAAATAAATAAATAAATAAATAAATCATCACTGCCTTTAAATTGCAGAAGTTGGTGCAAGTTCAAGCCAACTATCCAAACCCCAACTCAACTCGAATTTTACGAACAAAATTAATGATTTTAGTGTTAATTTAAATGGCAGTTCACAACACAATGTTAGGTCTTCTTTATTTGCAATCAATTCATATTTATATTTAAACTAATAGCTTCCAATCTGCGTCAAATAAACACAATTTGCTATACTAAAAATACAACATAAATTATATACTAACACCAAAAAGACCATCTGAATGGTGCTTCACCCGCTTCCATACTAACACCATCTCTCGAATCGTATATTTTATAACAGTAAATACATTGAAACACGAAGAATTGCAATTAGAAAGTACGAGAGATCAAATCGTTGGCAGAGGTTCAGTTACTCGACATAAAGGAAACAAAATACCATTACGGATCTTTTACCTCTGATGCGTACGAGGCAGGATGTTCAACCTTCACCTACTCGTGTTGTACTTTTACTATGTCGTAATGGATTCTATTGTAAAATAAAATAGTAATATATGTAGCATTTATTAATTAAAAGTTACATTATTCTTCTTCTTCATGTATGCTGTCAAGTCCATCTCATGCTGGCAATGATTGCTCTGAATGAATGTTAACATTTTTAGAAGCTAAAGAATTGTTGGTTATTACTTTTATATTTCAGTTTTATTTAAAATTGAGATATTATAATATAAAATTACGATATGATCAGCATAAGTAAATGTTTATGTTCGCTTTTTTGGTAAACATTTTGTGCCAATGAAATACACGATTCACAATTTATAGTTTGCATTAGAAGACAGACACACATGCATACACGACTTATTAGTTCTAACCACTTGTTTTGTTGTCATTTAATTTTTTAAATTTGGCACAGTTCTAATAAAAGCGAGTTTACTACTTAAGTAGCACTTAGGTGACATATGAAAATATTGCCACTCCCAAACTGCATCATTAAAAGTTGCATCAGCAACAATGGATGATGAAGATTATTCGAATGAGCGTCATCCTGATTAATTCGAGATCGAAACGAGAAACGAATGCCAATGTGTCACTGACGAAACTAAAAACAAATACAATCACAGGATCAGGAATAAACTTTTGCAATGCCCCAGTGACTCCAGGAATTTCTGGTCGGTAGCAAAGGCAGTAAGTAATAACTTTACAAAAACGTGTCTCCCGTCTTTGACTGACGAGAGCGGTCACGGCGCGGCAGCTAAGGAAGAAGCAAACATGCTTGCCGAAATGTTTTCATCGCAATCTACTTTAAACATCCCCAAGGCAAGGATCTCTCCACCATATCCAACATCAACACTACCATGGCAGAAGTTAGGTTTTACCACAGTGATATTCGTAAAATTCTCAAAGAGCTAGACACACAAAAGGCATCAGGACTAGATGAAATATCTGCCATCGTATTAAAGAACTGTGCCAACGAACTGACACCCATTTTTTCCAGACTTTTTCCTCTGTCTTAGCGAAAGGAGATTAACCCATCTTCTTGGAGGGCAAACTGTACCAAAAAAGGCATGAAAACCACGCCATCAAACTAGCGTCCAATTGCCTTGCTTTCAATAATCTCTAAAGTCATGGAACGTGTAGTCAATCAGCAACTAGTCAAGTACCTCGAGATCAACAGAATAATTTTTTTAGCGATAAGCAATATGGCTTTCGCAAATTGAGATGGACAGGAGATATATTGGCCTATGTCATTCATATATGGAGTAGGGAAATTGAGAACTAAGGAAAGTCTCGAACGATTGCATTAAATATTTCGAAGGCATTCGACAGAAATTGGCATAATGGATTGCTCAACAAACTATCGTCATTCGGACTGCCAGCGTCTCTCTGCAGCTGGCTTGCCAGTTTCCTCAAAAATCGATCTCTGCACGTTGCAATTGATGGACACATCTCAGTCACATTTACCATAAATGCGGGAGTGCCTCAGGGCGCAATACTTTCACTAACTCTCTTCCTCATCTATATTAATGACCAGCTAACCGAAACAAATAATCCTGTTTACAGTTTTGCAGATGACAGTACCCTTGTCTCCTAATTTCGACCAGAAAAACCTTTACCAGCGACTGAGGCTTATCATCGCAGACAGGAGCAGATTACAACAATAAATCAGGATTTGGAGAGAGTTCGAACTTGGGACGACAGGAAATTTGTCCAATTTAATGCTACAAAAATCCAAGCAGCCATGTCTTCGCACACACACCGCTCGTCAAGTGCCATAGGATCTCCCTTTAGTGTGTGCGCCAATGTCATAAGCCCAATTTGAAAGAACATCCTTAAGAAAACTACGTTAAATTGCATAAAATCTTACAACAATTCCAGAACGAACTACAACAAGTATGCCGAGACAACAAAAGAAAAATAGAGATAATGGAGAAAGTAGAACGAGAACAGCAGGAATTCACTGAACAACTACAGAGCAGAATCATCAGAAGAACTAAAAAAAATAAAAGTTATTCAAAAACCACATTGCCAATAGCTTCTACACGTAATAGGATCCCTTCTATTTTGCTCAGAGGTAAAAAGCTATTCAGGTGGTCAGTGGCTTCCTTAAAACCTCTAATTTTACACATCGTCAGAATTCCTAAAGTGGCAGAGAGCATGAAGATTTTTGCTATCGGTTCGGAAGTATATCAACATATTGTCAATTTTTTTGACGATGGCTCGTGAAGAAAAGAACCATCACGTTGTTTTAAGAAGCGTGCTCGAGGTAGAGCTTTAAAAAAATATTGCAGGATTTGAGCCAATAAGTATGTTTTGATGTGATAATTTCATAAGAATAGAGCACTTATGTCTGTAATGCTGCTGATCCTACTAAGGTCACGAAAAGCGATTTTGAATTCAGCAAAATTAGATACAATCACCATTTAAGCAGAATTACAATGGAACAGGGCATCATTAAACACAGTATCGCAGATGCCAGCTCCATAGGTACTCCCAGGGCAAGTGCCGGGCAGGCCCAAAGTGCCTACATGTTCTAATTGCTCCCTTTCAATGGGGCACTCAAAACAATGTTCTTCGTACTAATAAAATCACAGGCATGGACCCAACATTCCCTGAAATCATTCAGGTGATAGTCACAATACACCAAGCGCTAGAGGATTTTATGACAAGGATTTGTAGCCACAATTAACCCAACTTCCCACTAAAATATCTTATGTCCGCAATATGGTAGGGCCGAAAGGACCATATCATACATTGAATAAAAAGAAAACATAGGCTAAATACGACATAACTGGCCTAAGTTTTCATCATATCATAGATCACAACTAGCGTTGAATGAACCAAAACCTACTGAGCCGGGCCGAAGAATTGAAAGTGACAATGGAAGAAAATCCGGTCAAAAATAAAGAGAATTCGATATGTTTACCATGGAAAGCTCTATGTTGCTTTTAAAAACTCACCAACTGCGTAGGATTGTTCGAATATTGTCAAAAAATGTAACCATGAGAATGCAAAAACTGAAATTATTGATTTTCAGGAACATAACAACTTTGTTGCTTCTAATGAACTTTTTAGCATGATCAGAAATATCAGTTTTTCTCTTTTTAAAGGTACAGGGTCATTTTTTATATTTTCCCACCCCCTTTAACTTTTTTGTGCCACTGTGTAGAAAAAATATGTGAATAGGAAAGTTGTAGTGCTTGAGGAGTAGTTCTCGGAAAATTTTTTTTTGTCTATACAGGGTGTTGCAAAAAGTGTGAAAAACAAGAAAATATATATTTTTTTAATGGAACACCCTGTATATTTCTCCTCATGACGAAAGATCTTTGTTCTCCGATAACAAAAATATATAATTTGTCTACATTTGCTTAAGCCATTTCTGAGCTATTTAACTTTAAAAGTTGATTTAAATAAAATAAATCATTGTTTTAATATTTTTTTATTATTATATACCAATTCGTATCTTAACATGTTTGATAATAAAAACTTCAGTATTTTAATTATTGTTGAATATGCCCACTATTGATACAATCTCGGAAGTCGCTTTCTAATTTATTTGTTGCATGGGTAATAAAAATTGGATTGCTCTGGTTAAGATCGTTTATATAGTATACAATTCTCACCCTGAGCTCTTCAATAATGGCACTTCTCTGAGCATAAACTTTGTTTTTAAATATCCCCACAAAAACGCATCTAAGGGCGTTAGGTCTGGGCTGTTCGGTGGCCATTGGACGGTTCCCTGCCTATTATTTGAGCAGATTGGAGAATTGGAAGCATACCAAGAGAATCTCTGTTTCCTGATTTAAAAATTGTAAATATCTTTCGCCAGTTAGGGAACCTTCATAAAAAATAGAGCCAATAATTTGACATAATAGCTGTTTTTGTCACTGTCATTCACGGCTATTTTGATACATTTCATATTTTTCTTAATGGCGAGCAAGGCTACTTCGATTGGTTTGAATTCATGCTTTGTCATCTTTTAAAGGCAAATAGCTCGGAAATGGCTTAAGCAAATGTAGACAAATTATATATTTTTGTAATCGGAGAATAAAGATCTTTCGTCCTGAGAAGAAATATACATTTAAAAAAAAATATATTTTTTGTTTTTTGCACTTTTTGAAACACCCTGTATAGACAAAAATAAGTTTTCTGAGAACTACTTCTCTAGCACTACAACTTTTATATTTACATCTTTTTTCTAAACAGTGGCACAAAAAAGTTAAGGGGGATGGAAAAATATAAAAAATTACCCTGTACATACTGACGTAGCACCAATATTTTGTAGATTGCTAGGGAGGCGTTTCGGCTAGTTGCAGCCGCCCGGTACTGCTACATTTACAGATATTTTGTGCATGACTCTACAACTTAATTTGTGTCCAAGAGACGTATGCTTCTTCCAAACGACCTTCAGTTGGTTGGACATTGGCAGAGTAGATGTTCTGCGGGTTCAGTTGCATTATTGCAAAATCTGCATTGGTCATCTTCTGCTTTGCCTATTGCCTTTAGGTGGTATTTTACCGGGCAGTGAGCAGTCCGGCGACAGTTCTAATATATCTGTTCTGTTCATGTCTAAGAGCTGTCCTGCTCTTTTCGCAGAGATGGTGATAAAACTTTTCGTCTGTCTTAGTCCTGGAGTGTTT
This sequence comes from Pissodes strobi, assembly GCA_016904865.1. Classification (NCBI taxonomy): domain Eukaryota; kingdom Metazoa; phylum Arthropoda; class Insecta; order Coleoptera; family Curculionidae; genus Pissodes; species Pissodes strobi. The sequence continues at coordinate 13,874 of JAEQML010050438.1, read as the reverse complement.
CTCCGGTAGAACAACAGTACAGAAGGGTGGTAAAAATGTTATAAAGAAGAAACGTGTCGAATTTAATTATAAAAGTGCCTCAAAACAAACGGCCATGCAAAAAATTAAAATCGCAACTAAAAAAAATGCAACTTTACATGCTCAAAAGGTCTCCTGTTTAATTATTTACGGGATATTTGAAGTAATGTATTGGAAGAATTCATCCAAAACTGACGCGGAATATTTTCGTATATTATTTTTGAGTCCATTTAAGTTTTGAGACTGTGGACGATAAAAATTAATACCCTTAGTAAAATTCCACTAACATATACCGGGTATCTTCAAATCACATGTTCTAGTAGTCCATTTTATTGGTCCTTCCTCACCTCTACATTTATCTCAATACTGTTGATTTGAAAATTGCAGAATGATGATGACATAATATGGAGATGTAACATATTGGTGGAGATACGTTCTCACAGCTTGATTGTCTTGGTCAATTTGAAGGTATAAAAATGTTGGAATTGACGTAATCCACAGACCTTACTATTGGATTTGCGAAAAAAGAAGGGCCTTATATCCGTCTCATTTATATCCACACCATACAGTAACATCGCGGAAATCTCTTATAAATTCTTCAAAATCGTGTAGATAATGACAACTATGTCGGTTTACTCATCCATTAAGATAGAAAGTGGCTTCATCTGATATAACTATATAGTCCAAGAAATTATTTATATGTCCAACTAAACGGAGTGCCTAATCTTTGCGCATGATTTTTATAATTTCCTGCATTATTTACATTTTATGGGCTCAGAGTTTCAGCAATTGATATTCTGTGGTTTTTGGGATATGTCAAAGCACTCCCAATTTTTCGTTGAAGAGAAAAACTTGTTTTGTATTGACTCTTAAGTCAAAATGATTTTAGGAGCTCATTTTAATTCCCGACACGTTTATTCCTGACAAGAGATCCTGAAGTCAAAAACCGTTTCTACCAAGATTTTAAGGCATTGCGGTTTATTGGCTCTGTGTTTAAATTAATTCTGGATCTTCGTTTAGTTGCTGCAACTGATTTCGTTTCCACATAGATAAGCACACATCCGTCATCATCAAATAATTACAGTTTTTAAATGACGATAATTGGGTACCTAAAAATTTAGATGACATTTATTAATCAACTTCCAAAACCTTTAATAAACAACCATCGCAGGTGTGTATTTCGAATGAACGGAAGTAAGAGGTGTGTAGCTCGCCTGCTACCATACTGATATTCATTTCTAAATGCTTCTTTAGAAATAATTTTTTTCTCTTTGAGGGAGAAATGAACAAGAGGCTCTATTCGGAAAAAGAAAGTTGTATTATCACTGCAAATCATCGAATCTTCATGTCATCATAATATGAAAAGTATGAGATTACTGAAAATATGTTTTGTAAAAATTCCAATAATGCTGCGCAAACTGCATTTCAGTACCTTGTCAAGGTCTCAAATATTAAGGAACATCTGGCACCTATTTAACAACATAATGGCGTAATGTAAATATTTAAAATAATAACAGAAAGCTATAATTGATTTATAGATAGAGACCACCACAACCTTGCTTGCTATTATAACTAATAGCATGATTTTATGCCAAAGTTTGCTTTAAAGGACAAATAATCTTTCCTACTGTTCTTTGCCAACAAACAGGTGTTCTAATCATATAAATAATTCGTCAGAAACTAAAAACCTTGTCCGATAGTTGACGCAGTTCCTTCAACAGCATAAATCCTTTACAAAACATTAATTCGAAGCAAATAAAATGGAACTCAACTCATGTAATTTTTGCGCCAGAAGAGGGCACGTTGTAGTTATTTGTGGTAGTGTGGTCATAAATAAGAACGATAATCGTTAGGAACGTTTTATAAACGAGGAAAGAAATTACTGTTTCTTGGGATTGAAAAAGACTCATGTAAAGAAGGGCCAGTATTATTTCTCAGTAATTTTATTTTGCAGCATCTTGGACTATGGAGATTTTTTTAGCTTGGGCTTTTAAAAATCAATGTCAATTGCTTATAGTGTAATAATACTTTTTGCTTAAGCTCTATTATTATTGTTTTGAAATATAGTGGGAACAAATGGCCCATCTTTTATTTTCTTGACCTACGATATTCAAAGATTCGATAGTTCTTTTTTGATATCCAATGAATTACTATTATTAGATATCTTGTTCTATATATAAAATCAATTTGAATTCCGACATCATCAAATGCTGAGAGAATTATTAAAGCTTTTCATTAATTCTTATCGTACGCGGCAACTGAAATCGAAAGTATGCGTTCACCTTCCACAAAATCCGGTCGAATCCAGGTCAACAAATTTGTCGGAGTGCAACAACTTTCGATTTTATTCTACCGAGACCAGCTCTTGTTCGGTAATAATAATGGTCTTTTGCGATTGTCAGCCGAACATAACGGTTAATTTATTTACGAAAATTATTTCGTTTATGCAGGTACGATTATGTAACCAGTTGGAACCATATGTTCGGTTAATCCTATATAAGGCGAAATCTCTATAGCAATTGATATGCGCGTTAAGCTCTCGTAGAAAAAATAATGCCTTCAGAAAGTATTATTAAAATGGAGTAGAAGGCAGCTAGAGAATTTAACAGAAATAAATAGCAATGAATTTAGATTATTTGTGGCTCTGGGCCGTAGAGGAAATAGCGAAGAAGAACGAAATATATTCATAAAAGCACAGTCTATTTTCTCATTAAATTATACAATTAAATACCATTAGGTACACATTAATCATAGGATTTACTAAAGTTAAACCTATATAAATACATTTTCATACCCATAAGTTTAAGCTTACTTACTTGTAAAGTAAATTGAAAACCCCTCGTAGAAGTTTATGGCTCCACTAGTAATAGGTAATCCCATTTAGAAATAAGAGGGAGTTAGAGGAAGGGGGGATCAAACTTATAAACAAATCAAGCAATAATGAGCTTTAACTTGCAGTGGTCAGCAATTTTTCTAATATAAATTCTTGAGTGTACCCTCAGTCCGGCAGACTTTGACTCACACTACATCCGCTCATCCAGTGGTCATATGCCTTTTTAGGCGCGATCCCCTCTGGATATCCTGAACCTTTAATCCGAACCATAACTAACTCTGAGAAACGGTTCTCGAGGAGACATCTCTGATTAATTCCCCCAAAAACCTAAACTTCTGACCCAGTGTCTATATGCAACAAAACCTACGACGGCTCACCTGACAGCTACTTTCCAAGTAATAAATTCGAAAGTCAAAGCAGTTTGCCAAGTATCTAAAGTGGACTGTCATTAAACTAATCGAGACAATAAAATAATATCTAAACAAAACTTCTTAATCATAAGTAAGACACAGTTAAACTCTTAAACTCTTTGGTGGCCATGCTTCATAGTCAATTTAAACAACAAACAGAAAGACATGCGCATTATAATTATCGAAAATAGCGTAATTTTATTAAGTTTTTATCAATAGGCTTGTTATTGTTATATGGGTATGCATTCTTACTGGCGTAGACCAATCCTTCCTAACCCACATCTGGAATCTGGAATCTGGAAATGGTGAGAGGGTGGCCTTGAAAGGCCGCGGCACTTAGGCCCCATTGGACCCCCTGTGCGTCCTCTCTAGGTCAACCAATCCATCTAGGCCATCGTCCAGCCTAGTGTTGTAAAAAAGGCGGCGATGTTGCCCGAGGAGGCTGTTCTAAGAAAAGCCATGGTTGGCCATCGTTCTCCCAAAATGGATTCCCTTAGTTCCGAAACAGCGTCGCAATCGCAGAGCAGATGCTCTACTGTTTCGTCCTCCTGTTCACAGCCTCTGCATATAGGTGTCTCGCATAATCTCATTGTGTGGAGATGTTTCCTTAGCTGGCAGTGTCCAGTCAGAATCCCCACCATTAGTCGTACATACTATATGGCTTAAATTAATTATAGCATAATTAGGTGATTCTTCGTCACCTTAAATTTGAAATCGTTTGCTGTTTTATTTTATAAAATATTCATAAGCATTTATTCCAATCTCTTGGCAATTTATTTGCTAGATATTTTGGTTATCTCAAATACGCGTTTTGCTTGAAATACTAAATATTATTCTACCCCTTCCATTTAAATCAGTCTGAGCCTTAAATAGTACCAATAATTAAATTACAATTTAACTTGACTTATATAAATTACACTCAGTTCTATAAAAAGTGACGCACTTAATTATGGCTCCAACTTTGAATTCCATTCCAGAGCGAGGCAGTCCTCCAGATAAAGGAGTCCCGCAACAGCGTCGCCCTAGGTGTTCGCAACTGAATCGTGTGTTGATGAGAACCTTGTGTCTGATTGTTGTTTGGCACAACTCTGGGCGGAATCATAAGTGCCAGGTAGTTCGAATACCTTCGGTAGTAGTATCGATAGTAAAGAGATAGGTCCGCACTAAGAGCTGATGAGGTGTATACAACTTTTTTGCTCTATAGAGTGCTTCAAGCTTTTGTGCTGCTGCCTTGGCGATTTTAGTGACGTGATTACGCCAAGACATGCTATTTTTTACGGTGAGGCCCAGCAAGCTTATGGATGAGGCCAGAGTCAATGTTTGCCCTGTCATTGATAAGTAAGGTCCTGCGGTGTTGCATTGCTTCCCTCACCCCATTCCAGGATGACGTTCATATCCTCACTGATGGCAGCAATCTGACTTTCTCGCTCGCGTTGGGATAAAGTAGCTGTCTTTGGAGTCCGCGACATTAATGAGGATTTAAGAGTGCTGTCGTATGCAAAGCTGTAAATAAGATTGTTTCTCCTACCTGAGAGATCATTAATATAAAGCAGGAACAGTGTGGGAGCTAATATACACCCTTGAGGAATTCCGACATTGATTTTAAATTACTCCGAGAGATGTCCATCAATACCAACTCGGATGCTTCGATCTCTTAAAAATCCGTCAAGCCTGAACGAGTGGACCGATTTAAGATTTTTTTTTTAGTTTGTCGTTTATTTCTACATTTATCAAACTCAGTGTCGGCAAAAGATTTCAGATTTTACAGGAAAGGAACGTGAAAAAAATTTAATGTAAGTTTATTTTCAAAACTTTAATGTGCTCTCTGTGTTAAGTAAGCTGTTTTAGAAAAATCATTCACATTGATTCTTTGTTAATCGAAAACTAGGTGTGCCACTATTTATGGAATTTAATGTATGTATTCTCAAAGCATATCGACCATCTACAATATTATTTAATGTAATTTAGTATGAGATTTAACTAACTTAACAACCACTTAAATAAACGCGTTGCATATCGAATTTGTTAAAAAATGTCGCCAGATCCTTGTTCCAAGGCGAGCAACAGCTACTTTCTGCTTATTATAGTCCATAGTGTTGCCTTGATAGTGCAAGTTAATTGATTTGGATTGGTAATAAACAAAATAATGTGTATGTAAAATTAATTTCTTACAAAGGAGAAGCTTGGGTTGCTTATAACGTCATTACGCGACAGATGTTATTATAGACATTTTCTAATTAAGGTTGTTCAATTGAAATGCAGCCCAAGTATTCGATGAACGTATTACGATAACAGCTAAGTTCTAATATTTCGTGTGCTATTTGCTTGAGTGACGGAATTTCTAGCACAAAGTAATACTCAGGGTGTAGTTAAAATAATGCTTTAATAAAGTTTATTATTGATATTATGTTAACAACTTAAATATTTAAGAGACCTATAATACTAAAAATTATTTTTTTTTTTATTTTTGTTTTTTTTATGTTCGGCGTACACATAAAAGGAAAATTCTACGAGCGGTGCGTGTACGAAGATGACAGTGGACGGTGGACATGAAGCGCTGTAGGTTGAAGCTTTCGGGAAAGACGCTTCTCGGGAGTATATTAGAGAGCGGGGCAGTCCTCCAGACAAAGGAGTCCCGCAACAGCGACGCCCTAGGTGTTTGCAACTGAATCGTATAATTGATGAGCAGCTTGTGTCTGATGAGTGTTCCTGCTTCGCACAACTCTGGGCGGAATCATACGTGCCAGCTGATTCGAACAGCTTCCGTAGTAGTATCGATAGTAAAGAGATAGGTCCGCCACTTTTCTTCGATGTTCAAGGCTATCAGGGTCTTTAGTCAACTCTGGATCATCCACAAGACGGACTGCTCTCCTCTGTATGAAGTCCAATATCTTGAGCAAGTGTTTGAGTGCCGAGCTCAACACATGTAAATACTATTCCAGAGGTGGTCTCTTCTGGACCTTATAGAGCAGCAAGAGCTGATAAGGTGTATAGAAATTTTTTGGTCAATATGGAGTGCTCCAAGCTTTTGTGCTGCTGCCTTGGCGAGTTTGGTGACGCGATTACGCCAAGATATGCTGTTTTCTTCGTTAAGGCCCAGCAAGCTTATGTATGAGGCCAGAGTCTGTATTTGTCCTGTTATTGATAAGTCAGGTCCTGCGGTGTTTGCTTTTTTAGTCAAAATAACCATAAGTACTACTCTTATCTTCTTGATTGGCATTAGGATTTACTTGATTTTCGCCACTACCTTACCAGGAACTAGATAGATGCAAATTGTGCAATGTTTTTTTTTGTCCGAAAAAGCACTGCTCAGTGTTCGCAAATTTGCGCACTTCAATGGATTTAATGGGCTTAGATGTTGTTAGCAAAACAGCTTTGTTTTTGATATGTAAACATGTGTATGAGGTTAAATCTCGGCAAGCGGCTGTGACATCATAACCATGCGCAGTGATTTTGTGTCGATATAGGATATGTTTACACATCAGTGTCTCGAGTACTAGCAGGCTAGCTCATTTTTTTTTTATTATATTTTTTTTCGACATGCCTGAGTAAGTATCTCGTACTTCTAAGAAATTATTACAAGGTATCAGTCGCCTTTTTAGACAAAAAAAAAATTACAATATTTTGCCAGTATTCGGAGACCTCAGCAGTTTGAACATTTTCTTGTTTAGAGATGATCGAAAAATCTTGGTCGTGTGAAAGAGCGAGTCACCTCGCATAGGAAAAATGAGAATTATTCTTTCAAACAACTTCGTCTGTGAAGTAAAATATACAAGAAGTGGATCATGACGTAGTTCGTAACAGAGGCATCCCATTTTTGACATCTAGAAAATCTCGGAAAGCAGTTGGCTGGACAGGAGAATACAGATATATAGATCATTTGGTAAAACAACACTCTCATCCCTAATCATTATGAATGTGGCAGACAATATTTCACTAACTAAGTATGAGCAACTTTAGGATTTTCAAGAACATAAAAGGCATGCCAAAATGGGCTTAAGCCAGCACTAGTCCTAAATCATTATTAAGTCAATAACTACTTCAATCCTAATGAATTTTTGGCTTCAATATTTTCGCAAAGCCTTTTTAATTTAGTTTGTCATATAGATATTTGAGGGTAGATTTATTAGCATTTTCTTGGATTAGTATCATTCTCAACTTTACCAAGAAGATAATTGTCATAGAAGCAATGGGCCCACATTGTTATCCAAGGTATTTATGTCCTTGGTAAAGCTACCAACCGCGATGGACAGAAAATTGAGTTGCGCCTGTTTGGCTTATATCATTTCTAATCTATTATACTAGCTCTGCAAAATACTAAATCATTTTAAAATTAAATATAAAGAACTAAAGTGAAATCAAAACCTAAAGAGATTTATGAGATATATTATAATTTTGCTGCACTACTGATTTAAGCTCATTATTAGCATTCTCTCTAGGACATGGCAATAAAATAGATCAAACCCTGAGCTATAATATCATTGGTAGATTCTGATGAGTGGGGCTGATAGAAATAATGAATTCCAGTTAAGTACTTGTAGAAATTGCTGTCATTTCGCACCTGCTATCATGAAAATTACAAATAATTTTAAAGAGAAAGCATCCAATAAAATATTTCAAATATTTCGCTAGCACGGTGAGCTGGTACTAATACTACAACAATAAACGAGCATGTAAACAATAGGTAAACCTTTAATTTCTTAATTATTATTTTCTTTCAGAAATGTCTTCATTGTTCCATTTCTCACTTCTTACTCTACTCACAGTCGCCGTTGCGCAATCCAACTATGCCGATCAGGCGAACAACATCGAGTACCAAGGCGACGGCCTTCCACCGGAAGCGACCTTGGATGGTAAGGTCACGAAGCTAGACGACCTTAGTCCGGTGATATTCCTAAACAGAACAAAGGCGGCGTTAAATTGTGCTGCTGGATCGATGCTGGTAAATATATATATTTTTTTTATTCAAATACTAAAATTTTCCGACAATAATAATTAATTGAAAAAATCATCAATTATAGTGCAGGATCATTGCTCACACCTCAAAAGAGCATAAATAAAATGAATGTTAAACTTTCCAGCAAAGGACTTTAGTCTGGGGTTAGCCTGGCAACTCCGTCTTGCTACAGTCATAAACAGTAGGAATATCTTACCAAAACCTTAACGTATAACTAGCCGTGGGTCATTCGATTAGAGTAAATATTTCAAACATAGCGGCCATAAATACTATATCATACTTCAAGGAAAAAATTAATATTTCGATTTTATTGAAAAATGGCTATGTAAGAAATAAGTTCAGCTACATTTTCTGGCTTCAGTCAGAAGACGTAAGTATATCACACCAAAACCTTATAGTAGAATTATAGTATGGCTGACATGAAGGTAGCATTATGATAGGCTTTAATATTAATTGAAACTGCAATTATTACATCGATTTTACTAAAAGGCTCCCAAGTAAAAAAAAAATCTGTCCACTTGGAATATCACTCCAAAACCCTTCAGTTCAACTAGCTCGTAACAGAGGTTTTAATTGAAAACGATAGTAATACTTCGGTAATACTTTGATTTTCTCTTCTTCTTCTTCGGATGCTATCCACTAATGGATGTTTGCGATCACATTTTCATTCTCCTCTCTATCCCTTGCGGTATGAATTAGGGTCTGTATGTCATTCACTCCTGTCCATTGTCTTATGTTCTGCACCCAGGACAATTTATTTCTTCCTATTCCTTTACGGCCTTCTATCTTACCCTCGATCAACAACTGTAAATACTCATACTTTTTGTTCCTCATGACATGCCCCAGATATGCAGACTTTAGCTTTTTGATGGTAGTTAACAGTTCACGTTCTTTGTTGATGCTGGACAGTACTTCTACGTTTGTTATTCTTGCAGTCCACGGTATCTTGAGCATTCTGCGGTAGAGCCACATCTCGAACGCTTTCAATTTGTTAATGTTGTTGACTTTAATGGTCCAACCTTCCATCCCGTAGAGAAGTACCGACCATACATAGCACTTTAAAAATCTCAACCTCAGACCAAGATCGAAGTCCGAGCAACTTAATACTCTTGTCAGTCCTAGGAATGCTTGTCGGGCCTGTTCAATGCGACTCTTGATTTCAATATCAGAGGTCCAGTCTTCAGATAACCACACGCCCAAGTATTTAAATTTGCCCACTCTGTCTATGCGCATTTCGTTGAATGTTAACTGTGAGTCTTCAAACGCATTCAGGTTTTACTCAGCGGTTTCAACAATAATTGAAGGTGTGGGTCTATGTCTTGTCAGTTAGATGAAGGCGTCGTTAAATTTTTAACTAGGAATATATCAATGGTTTTTGCATATTGAAATCAGGGCAATAAAATTTAGAAAAATACCCTAGACAAGAATATTATGAAAATTGACGTTCGCTTACCAAACTAAACATCTGGATTCTAAGTAAACTATTTATTCAAAACTTACATAAACACTTTAGGCCCATTAATTAAGCTGAGTTTCGGGTATCGCCCAGAAACTAATGAGAAAAGTTGTATCTCATCTAGAGAGATGTCAGCCATACTTAGAATACACTGCCCCAATCGAATAATTTACAGCTAATTCTACTATAAGGTTTAGGTGTGGTATTCCTACGTCTTGCGACTGAAGCAAGAATGAGTAGCTTAACTTATATTTCTTTCATGGCCATTTTTCATCATCAAATTAAACTAAGTTCCAAAGTTTAAGTTTGCCTAATTCCTGTTTAGAAATAGCTTTAACTGACCCTTGAATTCTAGAGGTCCTACTAATCACAGTTAGTCATAAAATACAAAATATACGCAATATATATTAAACAAACTAATCTAAATTAATCCCATGGCAGCGATAATATCAACATATCAATAAGCAGTTAATAGATATCTATTAAATTTATGAATTACTCTATGAAATAAGTGTATATATACCGAGCAGGTAAGTACTTACGGGGAACACGAAATGAGCTCAGTTCGATACCAGTATTAAGGCGAAAAATTAAAGTTGCAAATAGCAGTTATGTGGAACAAATTACTGCCATGAGGCTTACAGCCAATTACAGAAAAAAATAATCAGTTAATTATGACATTAACAAGATGAATTCTCTTCTCGAGATAATATCAGATATGAACGAATAAAATAAGTATCCCCAAAGCAATTGTGAAAAGAAACAGAAATAGATTTGATACACGATATAAGATAAACTACAGCAATTTATCGGTAAGTTCGATACGCAAAAACGGTAAGATAAGTAAACGAAAAGGAGAAATTACGATATTATATACGATATGGAAGCAAACAACCTATAGTCGTTTAACAGTGAATTAATCAAAATAATATATAACGATAATATATACGATGTGGAAACCAAATAACCTACAGCAGTTTGACAGCAAATTCATTAATGAAAAAGTCAAATAACGATAATAGCGGCAATAATAGGTTATTACAAAAAAAAAATAGATTTTACTTGTATCTAGTAGATTTGCAGACACTGGCGTTTCATGCGAAAGTACGTCTCCACCATGTGATCGTATTGCCTTGACAAAAAGCCTCTGTACGGTTACATAGAACCGGGAACTTGCTAGGTCGGCATAGAAAGGCCGCTGCCGGACATTCAGCCCAAAAGGGAGAAAATTCTATCCCCACGGAAGGTTGTTTGTCTCACAAAAGGTCGTGCCGTAAAATATTGGGGGTGCCACGCCCAATTGTTACCCAAAAGCTTTTAAAAAAACAAGTCATCTACGAGCGGACGAAGCGGACTTTACCAAGCATTATTGACAAATTTCCCAAGTCAATTAAACGTTAAAAAGTAGAGCCAGGCAACAGGCGCCAAAAGTAAACTGTAACTGGACCTCTTGATGATATAATATAACATTCGAATCTGCAATTGTTAAAACTCTTCTTCTTTTTCTTAGGTTAGGTTTAATTGAATTTAAAAATTGTATTATTTGTATATAAATATTGCACAAACTTTTGAGAGTATACGAGAGGGGGGGCTACAGGGGTTATACCCCCCCCTCTTATTGTCGCAGATCCGCCTCTGGGGCAAAGTGAAGATAGATTGAAACTTAAATCTTTTTATTGGCAAAAATACATACATACGGGTTCGGTTTGCTAGACTGTAAGTTAAACTTACTCTGTAGCGGAGCTTTGGCTTAAATTTTGTATTGGAAATATATCTACCCTAAAAATATACTATGTACTATGGATGTACATGCCTATATTTGCATAGTTAAAGAAAAGTAATAGCAGATTTCTTCTCTTTTGTAAAAACCGATTTATTGCTTTTTCAATAACTCTGTCTTTATTATTATTCACAAATTCTCTGTGAACGCTAAAGAGAGTCTTTTTTCAGACATGGTTGATCTCAATCAGGTTTTTACACGTCGGAGAGTACTAAAAGATCTTTCAGTTCAATTGTTGTTTTGGTATTGTAAGAAAATAGGCAATGTAATTTGCAGGTACTTATGCATGTTCCACTGAATTTGAAATGTACTTTTATAGTAAGCGTTATTTTAATATTCCCCCCCCCCCTGCCGGCACCCATAGAAGGTCCCTAATTAAATTATAATTAATTTTCTCTATTCAATATAGACATACTACCATGTAACAAACCATTGTTTTATCGGAAGAGTAACCACACTAGTCGTTAAACATCGTTATCAGTATCAGACAATACGGCCGATAATTTCAGAAACTGCACCTGGCAGTATGTTTGCCAATTAATTTTACTTACAGAGGGTGATTAGGCCTGACGAATAACAACAAAAATTTCAGATATTGAAAGCCGGTCGTCTTTTACCTCCTACACGCTTGGCGATTGAGCGTGCACCTCTGTCAAGAGGGCCCTCCAAACGGATTCATCTTTCGAGCGACTCGAAACAGCGGAAGTAAGGTAGCGAGAGTATAAATAACACAAATCGACCAGTAAAAGGGAAAAATCGCACACCGGATTTTGTAATATTTGCAATGTTACAATTTTGAGTGTAGAGCATGCGTATGGAAACAAAAATATTTGAAAAAAACTGGTTTGATGGCTATCTTGGCAAAATGGCGGCGCTGCCGGCAGGTACTGCTTTGTGCAAAATGTGAACTTTAGTTCTGGATATCTAAGTCCAAATTAAAAGTGAAAGGAAGTACCTGACGAAAATGGGGTTGTCTTGTCTGTATTTGTTGATTTTAGCAGAGTCTAGAAGAAAACAGACGAAGTTATATTAACGAAATTTGGAAAAATTTGGTGTTGTAGGTAGGGAGAAGAAATGGTTTGATGATGATCTGAGGAATAGTTACCAAAGGGTCAAAGTAGGTGACAACTTGTCGTCAGCAATTAGAGGTAGGTTAGGTGGGGTTCCAAATGGTACTTTTCTTGGCTGTTTTTGTTTTTATTGTGCGCAAATGATGTAGTCGACTGTATTGGTAATGATGTTATGATAAATTTGTTTGCAGATGACACAGTGTTGTCTGTAGCTGCAGATAATATTTATCAAAAATGCAAGATACATTAATAAATTTAGAGAAATTATTAGAATGTAACAAACTATTCGTTAATGTAAAAAAATGCAAGATAATATTATTTTGTACAAAACTAAATGTAGTATATCAATGCTACATGGAAGACTAGAATTTGTACCTGAAATTAAATATTTGGGAATTATTATAGACAAAGAATTGAAATTTGCAAGACAAAGTATTTATTGTATATGTATCTAGCAAACTCGCTAATAAACGTTATTATTACCATAATTTAACTCACAAGTCCTAAATGTTAATTTCGCCCAAAAATACCTGACGGATGGACTACTTAATATGTGGGAAACGTACTTGTACAATAATATTATAAAATATAAGGTGAATTATTATTTACTTGAGAACGGCCATATCAGCACGAATAAAATATTGTTAAATAAATCATTTTGAGAGTATAAAATTTATTTATAATGAGGGAGGAAGAATTTTGTTAATTAGTTGATATTTTAATATTGTAGGTCGAACTAAAATTCAACGATGCATTCCATGGAATCGCCTACGCAGACTTCGACAGAAACTCAGCTTGCCAAGTTACGGGAAGAGGTGGACACAGTTACAAACTGGAATTGCCCCTTAAAGGATGTGGCACGAAGCAGGTATTTATAAAACTTTTTTATGTTACGTCAAATTTTTAATGTTGGGTTTAATTAAAAGTTACGATTTAAATAAGCCGTTATATTAACGATACTGTTTTTAAGACGGCAGCGGACAGAAAGGTGTGAGTGACAACCATGATTAAAAATTCCCGGGCGAGTAAAAGAAAATAAAGTCTGTTTAAAACAGGTAAAATTGTAAAAAATCTGTGAAGCATAAGGGCAAATAGGAAGCGTTATTAAAATTCATGGAAATTGCCAGGGGTTCGTAAATAGGAAACTAATTTACACTACATGTCAAGTATTTGTATACAAAATGATTTAATATACGCTCTGCCATTATCAGTTTATTTGATAATTGTTTTATTATTTAAAATTACTTTTCAGCGCCAGTTGACTCCTTCTAAATAAATAAAAATGGAAAGAAATGAAGGAATGTTTTTCAAAATTTTAAAGCGCCTTTTAAAAGACAACTTTCTTACAAT
>MU189865.1:27688-38881 GCA_016904865.1 Pissodes strobi | reverse complement strand
ATAGCAAAGTTGTAATTCTGTTAAGAACCCACGGGAAAAACGTAACAATATTATAAAAAGAGTCAAAAAATATATCCTGCATTTTTAATCATGGTTAATTTCGACAAAATTGAAAAAAACAATTACAGGCCACTGACAATGTTTTAAATTACCATTACGTTACGTTACGTTTAGAAATATGATAGTTTAAAAAAGGAAACTGAATGAATCAAAAAATTTAACTTAGAGAAAAACTTTTTGCACATTTTTTACATCGTTTGAGACTAACTCTCCGGTTGACCAACAGCACAAGACATCCTTTTTTTATTCATTTTCGGCTTAATTGGAACTTACAATGCTTCAAACGATAAATTAAAAAGAAAGAGAAACTAAGACAGGAATGTGCAAAAGGTTTTTTGTTAGTTTAGCTGTTTAGATTCTACAGCCTGCCAATTTCTATAAAATATCAGGTATAGACTCACATTTAAAACACCAAGACAAATTCTTAACACATATTATGCTACAACTTGTATTTTAAAAATATTTTCAGTTTTCTTTAGGATGAGTTAACTAGGATGTATGTACAATATATATTAGAGAATGTTAACAAAAACCAGTAAGTATAAATACCTAAGGCCCATTTTCACAATGTGTGGATAGCAAAAAGACTAAAACGTCTAAAACAAATGGCCTAAGTAACAATAACAAATAAAAGTTAGTATCCTACGACCAATAACTAATACTTAGCTACAATAACTCCGAGGTAGGTATTTTTCTATTTCTTGGCAAGTTAAAAACGGCTTTGAACTCTTCGTTCGGGCAAAGATCTATACATACAGTTCGAGCAATATGAGACCAAAAAACACACTAGGGTTGTGTGAAGTTTGTATTCTCTATCATTAATTCTTCGACTTCATTTAGCTACGTGAATACGACATCACAATTTTGTGGCTTTTGGCGGCCATTTTTGTTCTTCATGGCGTCGGATTTATATATTTGTTTTCTAGTTTTGTGTAATTCGTTTTTTCCCGAAAATGACGAAATTGTAAGTATTCGGACAATTAGATTTGTCTGACGTAAAATCAATCAATCCGTCATGGCAGACGATCTTTATCGGTCGATGGTCCTAGACAGCACACGCACTTGCACTCACAGCACCCCTAGCAACCTTATCGATCAACTAACTAAACTAGGTTATATTGCCGGCCATCTAGAAAACATGTGGGGAGAGGTACAATCAGATTCCTGGATCCTTGAGTCAAGATAAATAAAAAGATATTGATATTTAATTTTAGTAAATATATTTAATTTTTTATTTGATTTGTGCTACGATATATGTTTAGAAACCTAGTAGTTTCAAAATATACATGAGATATTCTCACTTTAAGAAACATACGTTCTAATTCCCCGATTATTTTTATTTGAAGAATATTGCCATCTTATAGTAAATAATGTGGACCGAGAATTTATTTTAAACTGAGAAAATAATATTCTTAAATTAGTTTTTTATTTTTCTTGGTCAAAACTTAATAAAGTTCATTGAAATATTTAGGAATCTTGAATAAAATATGTAGCTTATTTTGAAGGTAAATCTATCTTCATCTTTGATTAAGATTGCTCGAAATTCTAAACAAAAATATGTTTTTAAATCAAGAAAATAATTTGAAAAATTCATATTTTGCTTTTAAGAAAATGCATTTATTCATACGAAATATATTTTTCAAAAGGAAGTATCTGTTGACTTAAATTTAGTAAAAAAAGTTGAGAAAATGTGTATACATAAATGGAGTATTCTTTTTTTTGTGTGTAGGAAAGGCCGATTTTTATATAGTGCACTATTTGTGTAAAGGATCTTATAATGCTACTGAGGCTTGTGGCATAACTTAAATGGAGATGGGCTGGCCATATAGCAAGGCAGGACGACCACAGGTGGACACAGAGGGTCTTATTTTGGAGCCCGGGAGAAACAAAACGAAGCATTGGTAGATCTCAGACTGCAGAAGTGCATGGAAAGCTTTGGAAGAGGCCTACATCCCGGAGTGGACAAACACGGGCTGAAAAGAAGAAGGCCTTTAATACGGTTTACCTCAAAATCTATAAAATAATATAATGATTAATGATTATTTGTATTAGACGTCAATATTTGATAATAGAGTTCAAACTTCTGATGATAATGCATAAGTAAGTCGATTTTAGGAAATATTGAAATTGAAATTCCGCCAGATAGTAAAAAAATGTTCTCTTGCTTCTCATGAGCTGGAAAGTGTTTCCCGCATTCCACCGCTTGCCCGAACTCTACTCCGCATAGTTCGGATTAACGGCAGTCGCGTACAGGAAATTATCACTTTCCGCACGTGCTAGGAAAACAACTAACATCGAAGACACGGGGGCATGCTATAAAAAAAGTTCTATAACAATCTTCCATACGAGTTAGAAAAATACGCGAACGTTGAGGTTAAACTAAAACATGCAGAAAATGTCATTTTTTTGGTAATTAGAGGCAGTTTCTGCTGTATAGCAGATTTCGAGGTAAAATTTTACTTTTAACACATCGAAGCGCATAGTTTTTGTGATAAGTCATTTTATCGGAATTGTATCCTTTTAAACTTTCCAAAATGATGTAAAAGAATTTGTAAAATAATAATTTAATATATTCGGAAGGCTTATAAATATTATTTTATATTTACCGGCTGTAAATGTTCTATTTGAGCTAAGAAAAAATGATTTTTAATCAGTTGAGGTTTGTTACATTTTTCCTTTAAAATAAAATAAAAGGGTGCGGTAAGGGTAGGTTACTCTATTCTTGAGCTTGAATGGTTCTTCATATGGCATTAAATATTGTTAAAGTCAACATACAAATAGGACAAAAATTTAACCAATACATTCAGGTAGGTATCTGTGTAAAGTAACAATGTAAAAAAAGTAATGTTTTATATTTGGATTTTGCTATATTAACTAATACATAATAATCTGAATGATCTTTGTGATTTAAATAAATGTATTTCTTATCTTAATTTTTAGTTTATGTCTATTTCATCATGCGATATCTATGGGATGAGGGGTATCTAAAAGGCTGATGATTATTAATTGTTTCAAGACGTCAACTGGCACTTTTAACAAAATTGTTTAAAATAATCTTAAAAATCAGTTCGTATAGACGGTGTCCGGGGGGCAAACACCCCTAACAACTGAGGAAATATTTTTCACAGGAAAATGTCGAAACACGTCAATTTTTATTTTCAGTGAGATACCTTTGGACGTTAATTAAATAAATATTTGTGTTTTTATTTTATGTCTCTTGTCTTTTAGATTTAGGTTTATTTATGTTTTATTATTAAAGGGAAGACATACAATTATTACACCGCTATTTGATCTTTGAAGGCATATAAGGAGATCAATGCCTACTAAAACATTTTTTTCGAATATCTCAATAAGGGTTTGGCAAAAATCTATATTCCAATTAATTTTAACACTATAATTTGATATTTCCAACGGGTTGCGTCAAATTCAGAACAGTCAATGACTTGAGCCCTTGAAACATCGTGTTGTTTATTGAAGATAATTTATTGCTGTTCAGGTGCAGCTCCTGCAGTTTCTGTTGGTGGAAAAAGCACTTCGTAGGGATGCTAACTAAATTATTACTTGACAGGTCGACATATTGCAGATCACTGTAAAACTGGAATGCCGCGTCCACGTTTTTAATTTTATTGTTCGTAAGCATCAGTCTCTGGATAGCTGGATTGAGGGTTATCGGAATAACGTCCAGTTTGCTTCCTTCGCACTGCACGACGAGAGTATCGTCGTTACATAGGCAGCCTGTGGGACAACCGAGGGTGTTTCTGGCGCTGGTAGAATCAGGCATGATTATTGAAAGAAGTACCAAGACCAGCATTGCTTTCAGTTTGACAATCTGAAACAAGACACAAATTTATTGGAATAAAGTAACATACTTCTTTTGTGGCCGCTGAAAATATTATGTTAATATAACGATAATAAAAGTACATATCGGTCAAGACAATTGAACACAGTCTGTTAAAGTATTTTTTATAAAATCGATTTTATAACGCATTATTAAAAACAAATAAAAATATTTCTCCAAATTATGTAACAAAAAAAATGTGGTAAGTAAGAGGACGTCATGCATCCATGGGTGTTAGGTACATATTTGTTCGTGATTCGAACACGGAAAGGCTTGTCCTTTGAATGAGTCAAATACCAATTTTATAGTTCTATTCAAAATGCTAGAAGAAGATTCGGAAGTTTATTTTCAGATGGAATAATTCATGAGTTTATATTAATCCCTGCTGCCAGAGACATCGGGACATACTTAGTTATGAAAGAGCGTATAGTCAATTTCAATTTGGTTTGGTTTCAAAACCAAAGATAATTTTCTTAGAAATTGATTTCAGCTCTCAAAGTTGCTTAAATCGTTTCGAAATATTAGATTCGTCTTCACAATCATATATATTATTATAAAAGTTAATCATTAAGGCCACCCGTTATGACTCTTCGTCTAAACCTCTAAGTTTCTATATTATGCATCTCGAAAATAATCAGTTTATTTTAAGGCATGTTCGGCCAAGCAACTAGCTTAAGTTACTTCGTGAGTTCGTCACTCCATTCCTGATGACTACAAGTTGAAACATCTGATTTCCAAGAACGTGGATTATCAAAATATCAAAATAGATTTAAACGTTGGAAGCTATTTTAGGCGTCAAAAAGAAACCGCAAAGTGCTAACGTCTAAATCTCCGAATAGCACATGAAAAGACACTCAGCAATAAAATTCTAATTCTGCATATAAATTTACATAAATGTATTCGAAAAACGTACAAATAATGAACATGAATTCCAGGGAAAAATAATTTTAAAAGATTTAAGTTGTTTGATGTGTTATACTTGCACATATCAACAAAGAAGTTACGTGTATATTTGAGATAAAAGAGAAATGAGCCAGAGGAAAACGTGTTACAGGTCAACAGGTTACAACATTAACAAGATACAAAAGTGGCTGTTGATAGATAGATACATTTTAGAACAAATATGTACTTATACTGGTTACTCGAAATAAACTAGGGCACTAAATTGATTATGATTGCTTTTTAAAAAATTACCTTCATTATGGTGCTATGCTACTTCTGACGTTGGTTGTAATTTATTAGTTTCTTTTCCAATATCCAGTCCGAATTTATTTTCAGGCAACGAAGGAAATAAAGTATACACTTGAAAATCAATAAGTGAAACTTAGATCGGCCTGTAAAGCTCCAGCGAACGCGTGTTTATCACTCGGTAAAAGAAAAAATAACACTACCTCTTTTTTTATTCTTTCCTTTGGCACCCATTTCATTATTTGTCTGGGAATACGTTCTTCGCCCATTCTTTCGACGTGTCCATAGCATCTTGGCAGCCGTTTCTGTATTTCCACTATAATGGTTGTTGGCACCTTCATTATTTCTCTTATGTATTCCTAATTTGTTCGAGCTTTGACTTGCCAGCAGATTTGGGCCAGTAATCCATTTCTAGTGCTAATAGCCGACGTTCCAGGGTTTTGTTCAATTCCATGCCCATAGCATACCTGAGATTTGATAGGGGAATTCCTGTAATCGTACAAAAAAACTCCAACCAGCCCATGTGAACAGTCCAAAATATTCTATATACTACCAAAATGTTCATGGCCTACGTACTAAGCTGAGCACCCTCTGGACTTCGGTCACCTTATGTGTACATAAAATACTTGTTTTTACTGAGACTTGGCTGTGTGCAGGTATGCATGATGCCGAACTAGGTTTGCAAGGCTACAATATTTACCGATGTGATCGTTCCGCTATTACTAGTACTGCCTCCCGAGGCGGTGGTGTACTGATAACGGTACATAAAAGTATTAACAGCTGTATATGTGATTCATCAACGGACATTGAACAATCATCAGTTGTCGTTGGCACTGGAGCTAACAGGCTGCTCATTGGAACCGTTTATATTCCACCAAGGTCAAACTGTGTTAAATATATTAGTTTCTGTGCTAACGTAGACAGACTATCTGAGACTTATCGAGGCAGTGAATTGTGTCTCCTAGGTGAGTTTAACCTGCGAAATGCTGAATGGGAAACTCCTGGGAACTATGGTGCTGACGCTATATCTGGTCCTCTTGCGCAGGCTCAGAAATCGGACTCCATTGAGACTCTTTCCAACATCTGTGCATACCAAAATATGTTTCAAGTAAACAATGTTGTTAATTGCCATGGTTCGATGCTGGACTTGGTTTTCTCATGAAGTGTCATGACTACTGCTGCTGCGATAATTGCAGCAGCATAATTCCTGATGCTTTTCACCCTCCATTGCTGATTGAGGTGTATGACTCGCCCAGTCACCGGAATTTTGTTACCCCTCAGCCCTGCATTTTCTATTATGACTATGAATCTGTCAATCAGTATATTGGTGCACAGAACTGGGACATGATTCTTCGGTCTAAACCTGTGGAGGAGATGATTAACACTTGCTATGACATTGTATGCCGCTGTCCACTGTTTTGTTCCTGTAAAGAGGTTGAGTAGCAGAATGTTCCCGAGATGGTTCTCTCACGAGCTGGAATCATTAGTGTTTCTGAAGAAGAGAGCGCACGAGGCGCGGAAGCGATCAGGAGTACCTCAGGATTATGGTGAGTTCTCAGGTCGCAGTGCAAGACTATGTCTCAGGACTGTTACAATGATTTTGTGCGAGACTCTGAACCATCTTTAGTGAACTTTAATAATGTTATGCCGTTTTAGAATTTCGTTAACTCAAAGCGTAAACAAAGTGAGTTGCCCTCAATGATGTATTATAATGATACTTTTGTTCAGGTTGATCCAGATCTGGCGGACTTGTTTGCAGAATTCTTCCAGAGTGTGTATTCTGATAGGGAAATTGTTGTGAGTCCTGGTCATCCTTAACTATACCTATCTCAGACCCTTGTAACTTAGAAGCTCTCTGACAGAGTAATTCCTGTCTTACTTCTTGATGTTGAGTGTTTATACAGTTGTTGGATAGCTCTTATTGCAGATTGATGGGGGATTTTTCCAGGATCTTTCAAGGTTTTTGTATCGGTACAGTATCATGGGCTTTTGTCAAGTCCACGAATTGTAGATGTACTTCACGGTTCCTTGCTACCATCTTTTCATTAAGCTGCACCATCGTGAAACATAGTCGATCTGCCAGCGCGACACTCCGCCTGTTCTTCGCTCTCTAGGGGTCCATACTCTTCCTCTGTCACATTCCACAATATTTTTCCATACAGACGGGTCATGATGCCTGTTACCGATATGCATCTGTGGTTTCCCAGTTTATCCATCCCTAAGACCTTTCTTATGAATTGGTGTTATCCAGGCGTCTTTCCTGCTATACTTGGTATTTTTTCTTCATTTATGTATTCAGTGAACAATTCTCTGGGGTGTGTGATTAGTTTTGTGGTTTCATTTCTTAGCAGCTCTGCAGACAATCCCTCCGGTCCGGGAGCTTTTTGTTTTCTAAGGATTTTATGGATTTGTTTATTCTGGACTCGTTAACGTCTATGGGTTCTCCAGGTACTTGGTATTGTATTGGTGACATAATCAAGTATTTTTCTCTATCTTCAGTAAGTTCCGTAGCGTAATGTTTTTGCCACTCGTCCAGCTGGATAGGTTGAATATTGAATATTTTTAGGGGTTGTTTTACGGGATTTAGCTTCCACGCTTCTTAGGATCTTTTGCTGCCGAGTTTATTTCTCTTAGCTTTCTTTCCCATGTTTCGTTTTAACTGTGTTTGTTGTTCTTTGTATAGTATTTTATCCCTTTCATCCTTGCTGATCATCCATTTTTTGTATGCTTGTTGTTTTTTTATTTCTTGTTTCTCTAGTCCTTTGCTCCATGTGAGCTCGTTGTTTTTCGTAGGAATTTCTTGTCTCTCCGAGAGCTTCATATGCTGCTGAGTGAATGGAACCTATTATATTATGTTTGTGTAGATCTTCAGTTTCATGAGTCAGATATTCATTTTTCAATTGCATGTTCAGTCTGGTCTGATATAATTTCTTGGTACTATCATCATACAGGCCGTTTAAGCTGTATCCGGGTTGTTCTACTTTGACCACCCTGTTCTCCTTTTTGGTCTCAATTGTTTATTTGAATGGAGTATTAATTTAATAAATCCTTTGTTGCCAGGAAGTAGTGGCCTGACCCGCAGTCAATGCCTCTATATCTTGTATCTTGAACTTTTCACTCTGTTTTCTGTGTGATTATTACATATTCGATGATGGATTTTAGACCTCTGAGGCCAAATATATTTGTGGACCTTTTTATGTTCGTAATATCCATTTAGATTTTTCAACTCACGTTCGCAGATTTCTATTAGCCTTTCGCCGTTGTTATTTACAATGCCCTCGTTATATTTACGTATTACATCTACACTGTCTTGTATACCGAGGAATAAAAAGGTTTAAAAAGACCTACTAACTGCCAAAGGTGTTAGTTGCCAGAGTTAGTGCTGAATTAACGTTCCTTTGAATGTGCCTATCGATTTAAGAAAAGCTCGGCTCAGGCCAAGTATAGTCTTGCATAGTTGCTCCAACCTTCCAACGTTATCTACTTTCTCTTTCTTTGGTCTTGTTACGTGTCTTATAGTTCTCCAGGTAATCTTCCATTCTGTTTCAGAGATTAGCGAGCATCTTACGAGGTTTTTATCAATGAACATCTTGCCGGTTTCCATGTTGAATCCTCGTCTTGCTTCATGCCATCATTATTGTTATCCACGGCTTTACAATAAAGGCAATTTTCAGTTTCTGACTTTCGTAGTTAATACTTGTACATCCATGTCCAGATGTGTATGTGAGACAGTAGTCTACCCCTCCAAATTTCCTGTTAGTTCGTGTCCGACGGTCGTAGGTGCCATTTGTCCACTTTTGTTGTCATTTAAACATTGGCGTGTCTGTAACATGATGGGGTAACGCGCTGTTATACTTCTTTATCTATTGGGGTTATTTCCGATATTATTACTCCCGACGCTTCTGTAGATATTGTCCTATATATACGTTATTAATGAAAATGTAAAAAAGTATTGAGGGACCGATGGAGCTTGAGGAATCATGAATGATATTAGATTGAGCATTAAAGATGTTCACTATTCATTTTCTGTGGTACAAGGAGCCTTGAAAGAAGAATAATAGATTACCAGAAAGCCCATAAGCGCAACACCGCTCAACAAGATATGCTTAAGTTTGTCACAGGCTTTAACAAAGTCATTGTAGATTTCATCAATCTAGCACCTCCTCTAAAAGGCCTTCGATAATTACTCATTATAAATCAATAAATTAGATATAGTGGACCAGCCACGTTGTTCAAGACAAAGAATCTAATGGAGTCCATGAGATATTTTATTACTTATAAATTTTTCCCCAGATTTTTGGCTAAAACATTTATGAATGTAATTTTCGATGTCACATAGAATACCGCTTTTGACTTGCATGTTTCAGTAAATTGACCGTTCTGGATAAAAATGTATATGTTCTATGGAGGATGAAAAAACATTAATCTATCAAGTTATCGTAAGTTTGATCCATCAATCACGCATTAAAGTAATTTCAACGTAACCCAAATTAATTGAAGATTTGAGACATAGTACAGGAATAACCAGTGCCAAAAAATTAAGTAAATATAATAGCTATGTCCTGGGAGTTGTTGGATGTACTGCCGTGATAAGACATGTTATTAAGCAGTAACATTGTCTTATTTTCTGAATAAATATATAAAACCCATCCGGGTCACGATGAAAGAAATTCTCCAACTGCTAACTCTTTGCATTGTATAACATTAAAAAAATTGTTATAATTATTATTGTAGTCCTAGGATTATTCCATACATCCAATAAAGATTCAGTTTTTCAAGAAGAGATATATTTAGCTTTCAATAAAATACTATCACACTACTATCGCACTTGAAAAGCCTGACCTAAGCAAATTATAAGTATTTTCTGTAAACTTTGGTCTAAGCGTAGTTTTGTCTTCGTATACGTTTTGTAATAATAATTACGAGCATTATAAGATCCTTTACACAAATAGAGCATTATATAAAAATCGGCCTTTCCTATTGGTCGAACCGCATGGCCCAAGACATACCCAAAATCAAGAAAAACCTGTTTAGAAGCATAATCTTAAAAAAATAATAAAAAAAAGCAACGGGGTTTGAACCCGAGCCGTCCAGGTGAGACCCAGTTGTCTAAACCTCTACACCACGAGAGCTCTTGACAGAACTCGATTGTATCACGAAGACATATTGTAACACGAGATGGATCGACCAATAGGAGAGGTCGATTTTTACATAGTGCACTATTTGTGTAAAGGATCTTAAAATGATAATTACCATATGTTACATCTGTGCTTCCTCCTTCGAAGTTTATTATGAGCATGTGATAAGAAACGCTGATGCCATTGACTGACCGTCATCTGCGTCCTTGTGAAGCGTGACTAATTTTTTTTCTTCTTTTTTTGCAGGTAAATATCACCGAATCTTGCAATCGGATCAGCATGCAAATTACACAAAAGAATGTTAAACTCTACAGCTTACCACGATTCGACATTATAAAGTAGGTATTCTTTAGATGAATAACACATTTTTTATACGTTAGTCACGATGTTTCTAGTTTTCACAAATTATGAATCATTGGTTGAGAGTGAGAGATTAATTTAGTTTTTTGATGATATAATTAAATTTCCTCTTTAATGAATAGGCATGAAATATTCGATACGATGCCTCAGCAACAGGTTCTCAACTCATTTGTTGTTTGTTAGCAATTTATATACATTCGTTTATTTAGAATCTTATCAGATTCAGAGGCGCCAGGATGAAAAGCTAAAAGCATAAAAAACACTGATTGGAACAGCAAGTCGAAATTGAAAGAGACATATATGAAAGTAATAAATGACGAAACAAATATTAATAATAATTACAAAGTCATAAATTGAATGCAGAATAAATGGCAGCAGAAGATATGGGTTTTGTCCATGAAAATTCGGCTCAATTGATGTTAGGCCCAGCTGCAAATATAGGAGGTATTTGAGACCGAAATATCAATTATTGAAAGTGAAACATGAACTGCCGCAGCTTCTGAAGAAAAAAACAAGCTTTCTATTTTTTTGAAACGTTTATAAGGTTGAAATTGATTTTTATGTTCCAATACAATTTTTGCAGCAAATTGGATTTTGTTGGGTTTAGGG
>MU189865.1:0-23466 GCA_016904865.1 Pissodes strobi | reverse complement strand
AACTGCAAGCGGAGTCCGCCCTCTACTATCCGCCTGAGGAACGCTCTCACCTGATTTTTCGCCCCTTGTTGCCCTTGGTACCGCCAGTACCAACGGCCGCCCTTTGTTTCGTCGCCTTTACCACTTTGGCCGCCTTTTGCTTCGTCGCCCTTGCCATTTCGGCCGCCACAATCTGCTGGATACTCGTTGCCAAACTGTCTTTCAACAGCTTATGTACCATGGAGACTGTTTCGTCTTCCATCGCCCAATCGCCTTCGCCGTGGTCACCGTCGCTTAATTCCAACTCGTAATCGAGCTCTAACTCGTCACTTCTGCCTTCCTCCATAGGAAATCACTTGAAAAACGCCTTTTAAACATCAATGCCAATAAACACAGTTGAAATACGCCACATTTTTTACAATAATCACTAATTAATTAGCACACACTTGTTTATTATTATCGTGAATATCTGAAAAATCGCCAAATGTCAATCCACTGTCAAGGATAGCAACAAACGCCCGCCTTTTGTTATGAGTTTTTGTGATATCGCCACTCACAAAAAAAGAAGAAGTTGCCACTGCGATTTAACTCGCCGAAATCGCGTATTTGACCATTCTCCACAACAAATAACACAATACGTAGGTTATCCCACTTCTGATCTGTAAACAACTAGTTTTTAGTAACACGTTTTATTTCGCCAATACACCTTCGCCAGTAAAGTTATCATAATTACATAACGCCATGAGTCGACTCTGCTATCGTACAATAACTATATCTACGCCTTATTTCTAATCTATCTATATACTCCGTATTATATAACACCGATTCGATTCTACTGCTGCGCCATTCGTTTTCCAGGGTTGTCACGTCCTCGCCTATTTGAACGTCGCACGTCGCCTCTCCAAAATTTGCTTGTTACAATTTATTCTCAAGATTTCTGCTGCGGCTCCGTTTTATCTTCTAAAAAGGCACAAAATTAGAATTTATTGATAAAAAATAGTGCCCAACCAGTGTCTTATCTCTTTCTTTTATTCAGGGGAATGAACTCAAACGCACACTGATTTACGAATGAAATTCAATTTTTGATATAAATTTGGAGTAGCGCTTTTGTTTAGATTACTTTCGATTGGCTACAAGACGAGTTAAAAGGCGCCCGGGAAAAGTCCCGGTAAGTAATCACTTTGTGCTAATCAGAAAATGTGGAAGGGTTGGCAACCTTGTCTGCTGCTAAAATGTCATTATTTTCCCATTTCACCTGGGCTAGTAATTTAGTGGTGCTACCCCAGTTTGAATGCTTTTTTTCAGCTCAAATGTGGAGTTATCTCTCTAGTCTCCGGGAATTCCAGAGATATTTGGAAATAAATTGCTGTACAGTGTGTTTTTTTTTATAACTGGAAAACTCAGCATTTTTCTTATTATTGAAAATAAAAGGTAGGTTTAAATTTGAAAATTGCTTGATAAATTATAGCGAATTTTAATGCTATAACGATTTTTTTGTTTTATTTGCGTTTTCAGACGTTCGGTTAGTCATATTTAACATACAATTTCAATGTATGACGTTAAAGTTTTAAACGTAAATATTTTAAAAACTGTACAAGATATCCAATGAGTGTTTGGTAGTTTTAAAAAGCTAACTTTTCAGGGAATTTAATAATGAGAAAATATACAGGGTGCCTCAATTAAAAATAATTTATTGCCACACCCTGTATACTGAAGGCGACAAAAAAAAACGTTATTATAGCAATAAATTTCGCTATAATTTATGAAGCAATTTTCAAATTTAAACCTACTTTTTATCTTCAATAATAAGAAAGTTGCCGAATGTCTCAGTTATTAAAAAAAAAACACCCTGTACAAGTCAGCATAAATGACGCCCGATGCATTGCCATAGTTTTTCTTGAAAATGCATATACATTTTTAATTGTTATATATTTTTTTACAAATGAACAAAAAAAACGTAAGTGCAATCAGAGCACAATTCAACGCACCAAAAATATTTTTTTAAAATATATGGAGCGGTTAACTTTGAAAAAACTAGTTGCTATATCTTCAAGAATTTTCGTTACTTTTTTAAACTCCCTGGTATATGATCCAATATCACGAAATGTCGGATACTTTTATTGGAATCCACTCAAAATTGCCGCTATTTAGCGAAAATATAGATATTTCAATGTGTTTCGGTTAGTTTTAGTTAGTGGGACTAACCAAAAGTGTGATTAACCACAAAACTCCCAACACTTTTTTACAAAATTCCTATAGGGTAGTCAACATCCACATTGTTTATATCTAAATATCCTTCAGGATATCGGTATTTTCAGTAAGCAGGTATCCAGTTCTATCTATCTTTTGAGAAAAATTCTGATAAAAACACTTCATCAGAATTTTCCTCCTTCGACTTAAACTGGCAATTGCTTCTATCTAACAAATATATCGGATTGTTACAAAGGCAAAATGGCAACACTGGCTGGAGGCTGACCTGGCTGACTGACTGTTGAAATGGTAGTGCGGATTCAGCTTTTCCATTGCATATTGATAATCGGTTACGATTTTTTTTTTAAGTTGTAGCACAGTTTATTACGTTGGACTCTGGTTTTGGGGTTCCATTCTGGAAGTAAAATATATGAAGTGCGGATATTTCTATAATTTTTACTCTTAGCCCTTAATCAATGTTGCCATTTTGTGTTTAGATTTTAATTATCAGCGCTAGCTATGAGGATTTTTTTAGGTAAGCTTTTTTTCTGAATTCTGTAATCAGCAAATTCAGAATGGAGGGAGATGATTTTCTGGTGGAAATCGTGACTACTTTTTCACGTTATATAGTTGCTCTGTACTCCGAATCGATATCGACATCGAATTACGCGCACAATTCGCTTGGTTTAGGCTAGAAGTTGGAAGGACCACACTCTCAGGACATTATCGAATATACTTGGATTTGGACTCGGATTTGGATTATTCAAAACCGGGCAATTTAAAATGCATTCGTTGATGCTCGTTCTGTTGTTAATATCACATTTTTTCAGCCAACTCTAGTTAACAAAAACGAACATGAGTTAACCAAAGCTAACCCAAACCAGCCGGTTTTGTGTCAATTTATGCGTCTTGTCTAGGCGTATAGTCGGGATACTTGTAGAAAGAATTTAAATTTATTTTAATAAAATAAAAATTATATATAATATATGTACATAACATACATGGATAAAATAATTATTATTGTACATTATTATACAACAATTAAATTATAATAGATTATATTCTTTGTAATCTGAAAAACTGTCATCACCTCTTGACATTATAATAATTAAAAGGTCGACCGTCTGATCGATCAGATTGTCAAGATCCCACATTTCCCCCTCCTGTTTACTCACATAGTGGACTGCTTTTCGCCACTTCTCTGGTGTCTCTTCCTTATTGGCTTGATCAAAGACTAGCTTAACATCTTTCATGTCGTGTTTTGTCTTCCTACAAATCCTTTCACTTACGCCCATATAAGGTCTATAGGATTTAGTTCGCAATGATATGGGGATAAGCGCAGCATAGTTACATTATATTTTTCAATGGTATATTTCATAAAACGATTTTTGTGTAAATTTGCTATGACTAGTATAGTTCTTTCTGTATCAAATTGAGTTCAATCTCAATACCTTTGTTAGTTAGCCAGTCAATAATTTCTTGTTTTCTCCAAGATGAAGTGCCTTCTCTATATGCGCCGTGAATGATAGCTTGCGTTATCCACAACCACCACCAAGGCATTCGGAACAAATCATTTCACCAAAATAGTCTTCAAAAACATCCGAATTTATGTCCTCATGGTAATCTCCCGTCCGGTACGAATGAAAAGTTCGTAAACCTTCTTTAAAAATCCCTCTTTGTTTCCAATGTGTGCAATTATTAGCCTCTTCCCTTTCCCCGAAGGCACTTTAATGCCCGTTGACGGGCCTTCCCTGAAAGGCGGACACGGGTTAAATTTTTCTCTTCCCCTAATTTTTTGTGCTAGTATATAAACATGATGCAGGTCGTATCAAGATATATTTTATGCATCCTGCTTTATATACTTCTCAAGTATTTTCATTGCCAGCAAACAATTTCATGGCTTTCCAATAAAAGTAGTTTTCGGTTATGCTTTCCCCAGGCAAAATTCATATTTTTTAAAGTTGTCCATGCATAAATAACAATTTTTTTGTTATCAAAGGCATACTGTCATCTTGGCCAAGCTCCCTCAAAATTTTATGTAGCGGCGTAACAGCAAATAGGTGATAACATGTTTAAAACACCATTAAAAAGTATTTATAATCTGTGTCTATTACCTGCCTCAATAGGTATGCAAAAGGACTACAGGGATTTAAAAGGATCATAAACGTAATCTATAGAGCAATAAAACATCATTAGCCATGCAAAAGGACTACAGGGGTAAAAAGTTTACCTACGCCTATGAACGACATGGAAATTCAGCCAAACCGGACGGAATTCCCGATTTTATTACTCTGTACATTTCTGAAACAGACTTTAGACGTCTCGCTTGTCTAAAATTGTTCTTGACCTGGTTGCCGTATTTCAGCTAATTTCAGAAACCTTTGGGCGAAACAATTTATTCGATATCTTCAAAATAATAAATTTTCCCATTCATGATAATATAAAATGAAAGCACTGCCTTCAAATTTCAAATGTTTATTTTTCGCACCGCAATTTGTTGGATTCGCAGAGATTAACACATAAAGCAATTAAAAAGAGCAGGGAAAGCGTTGTGTTACAACATAAAACGCTTTTGTGTAACCCTTCAAGTGCTATTGTACTTTTAGCCGAATAGATACAGTATAAAACACAGATAATTGAAAGCGCTTGATGCCCATTATAAGGGTTTGTAAGCCCTTTTCAGGACTTGCAAACACACACATTAGCATTTCCTAAGATGAATTTTTATTCAGTGTCGAGTTACGTTTGTATTTGGTAAATTCATTAATTGTTTTCATATCTTAATTAGATGTTTTTTTTTTGTTGTATAGATTTTTTGTTTAAATGTATTTTTTATATATCAACTATTGTGACGCATATTGAGAGTACCTGAGGCAAAGAAAATGTAACAACTAACTAAAAAGGAAGTATGTAATACGATTTAATCAAAGAACTTTAAGTACCTATAGTGTGACTTCTAAAGGAACTCGAAAGGCCTTTTTAGTAATGTGGAAGTTTATAATAGTCTTAAGTACTAATACATGTAGCCTATTAAACAATTATTTCTTTACAAGACAGATTCGGGCCTTTGCCAACATTTTTCTCGTCTGTTTTATGTTTTGGCACACACAATTCATCTCATAAATATTAATATTATTTAACATGTAAGTGGCCATAATATAATAATAACCAATACAATTTGATTAGTAAACTTTTATTCATATCATCTGGAAATGGCGAGAGGGTGGCCTTGAAAGGCCACGGCACTTAGGTCCCATTAAGGGAATCCAATACTCTTAGGTCAACCAATCCATGTAGGTCATCGCCCAGCCTAGTCTTGTAAAAAAGGCGGCGATGTTGCCCGATAAGGCCTCCGAGGAAAGCCATGGTTGGCCATCGTTCTCCCAAAATGGATTCCCTTAGTTCCGAAATAGCGCCGCAGTCGCAGAGCAGACGCTCTACTGTTAGGTCCTCCTGTTCACAGCCTCTGCATACAGGTGTCTAGCATAATTTCATTATGTAGAGATGCTTTCTTAGCTGGCAGTGTCCCGTCAGAATCCCCGCATGTCGTAGGGTCTTCCTTGACCACTCACAGCAGGAGGGATACCCCTGTTTGTTAAGGCTGCATTGGTTTTTCCCAAGAGGGTTTTATCAAACTCACCCTCAATATCGAGAAAATTACACGTAAGATGGACTCATATTATAATCTACTTTCACAAAGATCCAATAGTAATAAAAAATATCTTCTTCTTCTGAATGTAGGCCTCTTCCAGTAGCTCCCATGTCTGTCTATCTAGGACAGTTTGAAGCCATCAGTTTCTCTCCGCTATCCTTTGGATGTCATCCCGCCATTGCTTTTGGGGTATTCCCGTATTTCTCTTTGTGGCTCTTGGGTGTCACTGCGTTATTTTGTTAGTCCACCTAGATGGGTTTTGTCTTCCAAGTTGACCTGCTCATCTCCACTTTAGTAAGGCTACTCTTCTCGTAAAATTCGTTACCCTTGTTTTTCTTCGAATCTCATCATTTTTAATGGGACCTCTTAGGATGATTCCTAACATGGCTCATGCAGCTTTCTGCACTCCTCTTTGTTAGTGTCATCATAGTCTCCAGTCAGTATGTTGTGGCAGGTAGTATCTCGGGTAGTATGCAAGCCTTAAGGTTGCTTTGGGATTGTAGAATGTAGCCTAACCTACCGAATGCTGCACAAGTAAGTCTTGTTCTCCGGGATATTTCAGTTGTTTGGTTTTGTTTTCCCAGTCTGACAGTGTGGCCCAGATATATGTATTCATCGACGTTTTCGAGAGCGTGGCGTATCGTTATTGCTGTCTTTTCACTTGGTTTTGATTAGGTTCATCTTAAGCCCAATTTATGCCTGCAATTCTTCCAACATATCTCCCAGCTCATTGATGTCATGACTAATGACAACAATATCAGCAAGCGGAGGTGATTTAGTCGAAGTGAGACCTTTATTTTCCCATGGCAGGATTTTAAAGACCAATGCCAGTGTGAGCTTAGGGGATATGGTAGGTATCTCCTTGGCCCCCCCCCCCCCCTTTTTTTTTCTATTTTAACCTTATCTGTTGATATCAATGATGGCCACTCGTAGTGTAGCGTTTTCGTAAATGTGTTTATTAAGATTGGAGTATCTTGTGTCTGTTTTTGCCTCGTCCATTGCGTTTAGAACAGCCCAGGGATCGAAAGCCTTTTCGTAATCGACGAACGCAACGAACGCCAAACTCAGGGGTACGTTCTCTATTAGGGTATGGACTGTTTGGAGATGGTCGCTTGTATTATATTCTTTTCTGAATCCTGCTTGCTCGACTGGCTGGTAGAAATCGAGCTTTTTGTCAACCGGTTGGTCAGAATTGTTATGAGGAGCTTGTACAGGTATGAGAGAAGGCTGATCGGTCGATAGTTTCCAATATTGTCCCCCTTTTTGAAGATTAAAATATCTTGAGCGTTTTGCCAAGATTTCGGTGTTCGTTTGTTCAAAATGTCATAAAGGGCGTGTTCAAGCGTTGTTCCTCCCATTTTCAGCGGTCTTCTCCCGGTGCTTTTCTATTTTTCGCCTGTTTAAAGGCCTTAAAATTCATTTAATCGTTAGGAATCAGGGGGGACTGAAAGATAATCTGGAATTCTCACGATAAGGTGGAAATAATGAAAAATATTTATTAATTTCCGGTTATCGCTTGTTGACTTTGTGCACTTTACCCAGAAGTTGCTCTCTATCTAAACAATATACTTTCATTTGAAATCACTAATAATCAATTACCAATGGTAATTAATAAACACTTAGAAATCGGTTAGTAATAATAATTGCTGAATCACACATGCATGAGTCAGAAATTAGAAGAGGGTCTCGCCTTGGTGCATAATATTTGTCAATTAGTGCAACTAATTACAGAAATTATTGAAGACAATATGCGCATAAAGTTAGCCCAGCCGTTTTGGATATTTCAAAAAAAAAAAAAAAAAAAAAAAGATAAAAAAAGAAAAGCTGCATAAGTCAGCACAAATTGAGTACAACACAGCACAACAAAAAATATGGCGAGGCAACTAAAATAAATAAAATTGCGGCATTATAACGCAGCATAAGCCTAGCATAGGATATTATTTTTGAAAAATCCTAAATGGCGAGGCTAGCTTTATGAACATAAGCATAGACCATTTTGTACTCAGGTTCAAAATGTCTACAGTAGGTGCATGCACTATTTCTATTAAAACATTATCTGTTCATGGACAATTTTTAATAAAGTTGTTAAAATATTATTAAATATTATAACGTTGCTCAATCTCTACGTCTATGGCTGCGGGTTAATAGTATAGTACCCTTGCCCTTGATAGTACCTATCACTGTCAAACATGCATGATAAATTAGTGAAGTTTTTCAAAAATGTATAGGTACATATTTCACAGCTCATTAATTTATATATGAAAGTATGAAAGACAGTAGTAGTAAAAATCATTTAAACGTTATTTGCGTATACGAATACGACCTTTGATATTTCGCTCGAATCGTATATACATTTTACAACCATAAATCTAATTAAACGATAATACGACTTGTTCGCTGTCATTTTAAGTTGCTAAGAATAAAAATATATATAAAAACAAGCACTTCAGCTACCATGTACGGCTCCAGTAGGTAGATAACTAATTTCTATTTATTTATGAATGAAAAACAAAGGCGACATGTTAATTATACGGTCATCGTAAACTGTGTACGTCGAATTTAATTCTGATTATACATGCAATCAATCAATCATGGCAAAGGCGCCGAATCATAATGAGCAAGATAAACTAGAGGTAGCTAATGGCGTAGTTATAATAATAAATAAACTATTAAACAATTTCATGTAAGCACCCGAAAGTTTACTTGATTTTGAAGCTTTCACTAAAATTAAATAAAATAGTGTTTTACGTTTTAATAGTGTGGGAATTAATTAATTTCATAAAATATCTACCTTGTATGGATGTAGTGGGTCCTAATTGCAATACTTTCATATATCCTCCTTGGAGCAAGAGTAGCTATTATTGACCAAATGTTTTTCTGTTTTGGGTTTTGAGATTGTTGTTTTTCATTATTTTTTTAATTTAAACTTTGTTCTTTTCGTTTTCTTGATTTTATTTAGCTGTCCTGGTAGAAACGGGGCTGGTATGTGTAAAAAAGAAGTGAAATAACCATATAAATCATGGTTGAACGATTAACCTTATCACACTGCCTAGTGGAAGTTAACTGTGGTCATATAAAACTCCATATTATTTCGGTTTTCCTTGATTTTCTTTAATGTAACATTCGTTTTTCTTGATTAATTTTCTTTGTGACATTTCATTTGAGGAATCAGTCAATTGACATCTTGACATTTGTGGCTTGCGCGTATCTTTGTGGCACTATCCACAACTTTCAGAATAATTTAATAAAGCAGTGTCGTACGTTAAACAAAATATAATTTCTTTGGATTCTTGACTATGTAGCAATCATTCAAAAGTTCAAGAACATATTTACTGTGAGATATACAGGGTGATGAACTAACGTAAGTACTACAAAAACAAAAAATTAATAAATCAATCTGAAATTAACTTGGTATTGTCTTGGAACAATTTTTTTTCGGTAAGTAGTTTTAATTTTCGCTTTAAAAAAATGGAACCTACTTTTTCAAGGCGGGCGCAACACGTAATAATTTTGTAGACAATTTTTTTCAAAACCAGACATATATATCGATACTCATTACATACTTTAAATATAAATTTGAAAATAAGGCACACAGGAATGTTATTATCATATAATTTCATAGTACATAGTATAGCAATACTTATCCCATTGACTACCGTTGAAATGCAGCAATTTTCATTCTCGGCCATCTGTTTGGTCAATATCCTTTTGCTTTAGTGTGCTGTGAAATGGAGAAGAGGGCCACACATGTATGTTGTTCCAACTAAAAGTATAGTTTTAATATTAGGAGGACTTCAGGAGCTTGAACTCAATTTTGCTTTGTTGGTGACAAGCATGCAACGTAACCTTGTTTATTATTTTTGCATTGTAGTAGTGTGATTATTAATTTGTTTTATAAAATATATACCTTGCATGGATGTAGTGGCTCCTAATTCCAATACTTTTGTATCTCTTCCTTGGAGCGAGAGTACTTACCTATTATTGACCAGATGTTTTTTTGTACGTTTTGGGTTTGTTCCTGCATTATTTTTTATATTCAAACTTTAATCTTTTAATTTTCTTGAGTTCATTTAGCTTTCCTAGAAGAAACGGGATGGATAAGTGTAAAAAAACGGATGAAAGCGACCATGTAAATACGCTACAAGTTATGTTTGATCGATTAACCTTACACTACTGCCTAGTGGAAGTTAACTGTGGTCATATCCCATCATAAAATTCCATATTATTTCGCTTTTCGTTGAATTTCTTTCATGTAATATACGTTTTTCTTAATTAATTTCCTTTGCGACAATTTCATTCTCGGCCATCTGCTTGGTCAATATCCTTTTGCTTTAGTGTGCTGTGAAATGGAGAAGGCGGCCACACATGTACTTGTTCCACCTAAAAGTAAAATTTTAATATTAGGAGGATTTCAGGAGCTTGAACCCAATTTTGTTTTGTTGTTGACAAGCTGCATACAACGTAACCTTATTTAATATTTTTGCACTGGAGTAGTGTGGTTGTGGTATATAGTTTATTTTATAGAATATGTACCTTGTATGGGTGTACTTCCAATTCTTTTGTATCTCTTCCTGGAGCGGAATTGTTGTTCTTTCATTATTTTTTAAATTTAAACTTTGTTGTTTTCTTGAGTTTATTTAGCTCTCCCGGGCTGATAACTGTAAAAAAAGGTTGAAAAATTATAAATACCCTCGACCAGTCATGTTTGAACGATTAACCTTACCATACTGCCTAGCGGAAATTAGCTGTTGTCATATACCATCATAAAATGCCATATTATTTCGGTTTTCGACTCACCATTCACATGTCAAAAAAGGCCTGAAATACGATTCATTTAAATCGGGGCAGTTGATAATTAATTTTAAAATATTTGAAATTCGCCATTTTGTGAAGAATTTAAAATGGGTGTTCTTCCATTAATTACGGTTGCAATGCAGCGATTTTCATTCTCGTCTCGTTATGGTGCTTCGGCCATCTGTTTTGTCAATATTCTTTTACTTTAGTGTTCTTCGGATAGGAAAAAAGAGATGCTTGCCTCGACTAAAAGTACATTTCTAATATTAGTAGGGTTTCAGAAGCTTCCAATTTTCTTTCAAGTACATGTGTGTCAACAGCGTAACTCTGTAAAATATTTTTGCACTTGAACAGTCTGATAGTTAATTAGGTTTATGAAATATATATTTTGTCTGAATGTAGTAGATTCTAATATATTTTTCTTGGAACAAGAGTACTTATTATTGACCAGATTTCTAGACGGTCTGTTTTGTTCTTTCTTATTTGTTTGAAGTTTCCGGATTGTGTTTATTTCATTATTTTTTTAATATTTCCCATTTTAGTTTGCTTGAAGAAATGGCTTTAGTTAGAACTTTTAAAGGTATAAATATGGGATGTAAACAACCATATAAATACGCTACAAGTCATGTTTGAACGATCAACGTTACCTTATTTCTATTGTTACTGCCTATTGCAGTTATTTGTGGCCATATTCCATCATAAAATGCAATATTATTTCGGTTTTCTTTAATGTAACGTTAATTTGTCTTAATTTAATTTTCTTTGTGGCATTTTTTCATTTGAAGACGCATGTCAGATGGCGTCTTGACTTGACATTTTGCCTTTCGCGTATCGTAGATGGGCATTTTTCTACACTCTCCAACGAACTAAGAATAAATATTTGCTTTTGAGAGCGTTTACCGTGCGGTATTATCCCGATAATCTTCTAAAGATTACGGCTGCGGTATATGGCATGCCTCCCGGTGTCGCAAAATTACGTAGGGAAGTCACAAAGCGTGAGTGGTTTCGGATCTCGAGTGACGTCATAGTGCAACGTAATGAAACGAGAAAACTTTAACCTAATTTTATGAGCGAAATGTGTCATGAGGTTCGTAGGGATTTAATATTTTTAAATTTGAAGTTTGCGCGTGGCCTTCCGCCTATAGACATTGAACAGGGGTCACTCTTCAAAGGTCAGCCATTGCAAAAGTCCCTAAGATAGCCATTATTTTACTTTTAATCAGCAATTACTTAAACAGTCTTGTAATACGCGATACAGGGTGTCCCACGTCGAACTTTCAAACCCACTCCTTTATCTCCGTTATTTACGATAGCCCGATAAGCTTCTTTTCATTGGAATGCTTAGCTTAAATACTTTCTAAACCTGCGTGCCACATTTGACCTAAACTGGTTGCAAAATATTATTTTATCAAAAATCGAATTTGTAGGCTGCTTATTAAATAGAATGGTGCTTGTTTAATTGGCCTCTGTAATACTGGGATTTTTTCAGAAATAATTTACATAAACATACCAGTAATCGAATTTTCGTTACCGTCGCTTTACATATAATATAAAATATTACATTTATTTTCTTTAAGTCTTCTGAAATTGGTGATGTATGTATTGACTTCACCATACGAGCTTTTGAACATGTCCATAAGCGCCGAATAAGGACTCTCAATCTCGCTCTAATGCATTGTCCCTTATGGCAAAATTCGGATGAATATGATCATTGATCCGCAGTCGGTGTTGAAGGATGAAAAGTTTAAGAAAATCGACTTAGAGGCCTGGCCCGTATTAAAAAAAAAATAAATTGGATAATTATCTGGTTAAAAAGTTAACCGAAAAAAAATGCACGTAAATGGTTTAAAAAAATTTCAGTTCCGTTCAAAAATCTTAGAAATAAATCAAGTTGTAGCATTTTTCTTACCGTCATACAATTAAAATTTCACCTGCTTAATTTTACTCTAAATTTGATTAAATTTCGATTTTTTTGGCCCTTTGCGAGATTCCAATGCATACACTCGTATTTGTATATCAATCGATATCCTTAATTAATTTACTTCTCGATAAACAATTATTATTTATACAACCCAGAGGATTAAACTAATTTTATCTCTCAAACAATACGCAAAATCTATTTTCGCCAAAATAAATTCGCGGCTAGTTTTCATTTTTAACCAATCGGCGATTTCAAGGCTATTCAGTATTTTTTCTCGTCTATATTGTAAGTGAACCTTGTCTAGGTATTTATGTGTTCAATGTAAAGGTCGCCTATTTCAAGGACGAGCCTGTCACGACAGTCGCCTTGTTGGCGCTTCTGGCTTTAGTCCAAATCGGTTATGAATACGAATGGATTGAAGGCAATTTATTCCTTGTGACGTCAAAACGGTAGAGTAGTAATATAGGTAGGTACAGAGCAAATTATCGAAGGTGATTATTGAAGGTTTTATGATCTCAAATGAGATTCGTTTTGCTTTGACTCATAGGGATATAATAGAAAATGAATCAGACAATGATATTATGGACCGACATTACTCCTGCGCTTAGCTACGATGGAGTAGGAAGAGGTATCCTACTAATGCTTTCCATGGTTTTATAAAAAAGTCATCCATATTTGTCAAAAACTTCAACCGGTTATCCTTTTGAAACAGTACGGATTAGGCTATAGGTTCATTGGCTGTTCCACGGTTATGTATATTTAGGATCAAGTTGACTAATTTATTTTATTTTACCTAATTGTCCTCAACAGGCATGGTAGAGAATATTTTAAAAGATCTGATTTTTTGTGCGTAACATTTTTGTGCTGCTCTGCTTCCGTTTATTTGATTGTTTTGTGCAATTTTTTTATACCCTTCCCTTTATTGTTGTGTTCTTTCTTTTTTTGGTTGTTTATCTCTCTATTGTGTGGCTATTTTCACACATTTTTTGGCTTATGAAACGCTCAACCCCAGACATAGCCGAGAACGAGAACGGATACTTCGTTTATTTTGCACACCCATTTTTAGGTCTCTTCCTTTATTGTCCGTCGCTCATTCTTTCTTTCTTTATTTGGTTGCTAATTTTTCCCTTCATATTGTACGTACGTATTGGCCATTTTCACTCATTATTTGTGATTTTCTTGGCTTCCATTTATTTGTACTATATTTTTTAACTCTCCTTTTGTTTTTCGTATTTAATCCATGGGTTATTTATTTGGTTGATTATTATTGTTTCCCTCGTTGGTTCGGACCGATGCGATGGGGGCATCATTCAAATAATTGGCATATGAGATGCTTAACTTGTACCCAGACTTAGTCGAGAACGGATAATGCTTATGGTCCTTCCGTTTATTTTGTGCAATTTTTTTAGGTCTCTCCTCTTATTGTTCGTCATTATTTTCTTTCTTTCTTTGGTTTCTAATTTGTCCCCTATATTTTCCGTTTCCACTGGGCATTTTCATAAATTGTTTGTGATATTCTTGATTTCCGTTTGTTTTGTACTATATTTTTTAATTATCTTTTTATTTTCCGTATATAATCCATTGGTTATTTGTTGTTTATTTATGTTTCCCTGTTGGTTCATACTATTATTTAAATAATTAACATATGAAACCCTAAACTGGCACCCAATCGAGAACGAGAACGGATAAAGTTTATATTCCATCGGTTTATTTCGCGCAATTTTTTTTACTTCTCTCCCTTTATTATTCATCGCTTATTTTCTTTCTTTCTTTGGTTGCTTTTCACTCATATTGTTCTACGTACTGATCATTTTCACACATTGTTTGGATTGTTTTGATTTCTGTTTATTTTGCGCTATATTTTTTAGCTCTCTTTTCATTTTCGTTATATAATTTATTGGTTAGTTCTTTGGTTGGTTATTATTATTTCCGTCGTTGGTTCGTACTGATGGGCATTATTGGTATATGAAATACTCCTCTTATACCCGGACATAGTCGAGAACGAGACCGGATAATGTTCGTGATATTTGCTTGGGTTTATTTTGCCCAATTTTTTAAAGGTCTCCCTTTATTGCCCATCGTCTACTTTTGCTTTTTTTGGTTTTTTATTTTTCTCGTACGTAGGTAGTCACTATTTTCACACAACGTTTGTGCTGTTCTTTGTCTTTGTTTATTCTCATAATTTCTTGCTTCATTATTGATACAATTTATTGCAAAAAATAACATTCAATTACAAAATGTTGGATTTGGTTTCTGCTCCTTTTTCAGTATATTGAACAGCATCAGAATAATTTCGCTTTCGTAGACCAGTTTATCTTAATATCCGGAATAGGGTCATAGTGTCTTATCCGAGCAGTTTTTGCAATTTGACGAGAGTCGAAAAATGGTGAATATTTTTTGGGCATTTTTGAAAATGGGGTCAATTTCGTTATTTATTTATTTAATGGTTGAATTGGAAGGATCGAAAAAAAGCGACATGAGAGTTCGACAGGAAATTTTTATCTAAATGCTTTGTTTCGAAAATGACGAGAAAATAGAATGTAAAATCATCGATTTATAGGTTAAAACAGTAGATTTCTCGTTTTTGTTCAGAAATATATTTTTGTTATAGAGAATTTGACGAATATCTGCATCCAAGACCGTACAAG
This sequence comes from Pissodes strobi, assembly GCA_016904865.1. Taxonomy (NCBI): domain Eukaryota; kingdom Metazoa; phylum Arthropoda; class Insecta; order Coleoptera; family Curculionidae; genus Pissodes; species Pissodes strobi. Next base: position 8,282 of record MU189865.1, on the reverse strand, counting down.
AAGCCACTTTACATAGTAGTATAACAACGTCTACGGTTTTTTAAACAAAAATCTTGGTGCTCTCATGTAGACCTTAAAAAAAGGCATTGGCTATTTAGTATACAGTGTAGGTTTGCATCTCCGTACCAAATGACGATTTTAAAAATTGTGTTTTGGTCTTTTCAAAAAAAAAAATAAGTAGTAATTTTTTCCTGAAGCAATATTTCCGTCACCAAATTCTGTTCACCCTTGTGATTTAAAAGTAATAGAAACCATCAAGAGTTTTTATAATATATTCTCTCATCTGTCATCTGGTGCAATTTAAACTTGAAAAATCTGAAAATGAGGTATTACGCAGACCTCATTTCTATTCACAGTTTATGTCGTAAATAATAGGGATAATAATGATTCTACTGAAGATTTATATTCAAAATCCATTAATATCTCGTTGCTAATGGGATCGCAAATGAATTTTGCAATCTGACATAAACATGGCAAATTTTTAGGCGCAGAACATATATGAATAAGTACCTATTTTTACGAGTTTTATGTATTATTAATTTATTTTTGTTAATTTTTGCAAAGTTATTCGTGACTTATTTACATTTAATTAATTATATTTGGATTTTAATGTGTACACTACATTTTACATTATTTTATTCGAAATCCACCCGATTTGGAACTGTAGGGTCATATCCGATATATTTGTTCGTGATGTGGCTTAATCCAGGCCGCGAAATTGGGCCAAAATGGTCACTCAACTCACCACAGCCGGCAACCCTCCCAACAGCGGAAATTTCTTTAAAAAATTATGACACTAGCATGCCTTAAACCCATTTATTACGTTATTTCAAAGAAATTACAAAAAGTCCGGCTTAATGGGGAGGGACCTCACAATATATTAGACGAACTTGTATTTTTTTTTCAATTCTGGTGCAAATAGCTCTTAATTGGCTGTAAAGTAAACAATGGATCGAGATAAAGCTAAAGATTGAAAGAGGGAAAATACCTTGTGTATTAACGTCCCCTCGTCGTTATTCCTGAAGAAAGAAGATTATAAGGAACAAAAAGCTAAATATATAGGCTAAGAAAAAAAAGACGAAATGGAACAAAATAGAAAGGAATTACAAAGAAGATCAAGAACGCTAGGAAAGAGCAGAGCCGGATGATCAAAGGAAGAGTTGCTAGAAAAAAAACTACTTCAACAATTCTGAAATCATTATCAATTGAAGATGATGACTCTTCTTCATGAGTTGAAGAATTCGATAAAGTCAACAAAGATGAGGATGAGTTGCTTCTAAACTACGTAACTTCAACCTTCTAATGGAAGATCGCTTTGTCTTATGCGGATTTCTGGGTGGAAAACGAAGCCAACCAAAAATCTATTATTTTTTTTATAAATATTTTATATTGTACTGGATTTTTTTTCAAAATAAAAACGTTCTTTGCAATCATGTTTTAAATCGGTACTCACCAGTCACCACTCATGAAAGTAGTGTCTAGTGTTTTACTTTGGGAGGGAAGATGGGATCATGTTTGACTTAAGTTGACAATAAGTATGTATGTATTAATTTTTCTTACTGCAGTTTTAAATAAAATGCTTATAATGATGTTATGGCTAAATTAATAGCATAATGCTTTTAATAATATGTATGTATTTTTGTTTTTTATAATTAATTTTTAGAAGATTAATCAAAATCAAGAAATTTCGAGTGTTTTTTCGTAATAGTGTAGGTCATCCCATCTCGCGAGATAATTACACTCTAAATTATACTGGGTTAAGAAAAATTATCAGAACGGCCTATTATTTCGAAATATACAGGGGTTATCAAAAAATGTTATATAAAAGTTGTAGGCCTCTTAAAAATCTGCATATCTGTAATAAACTCGAATATACAGTACGTCCACAAAGTTAGTTATAGTTTTTTAAATGGAACACTCCGAATATTAATACTTATTTTGATTATTGATTATCCAGCAAATTTTCAATTTTTTGATTAACCATGCTTTATGCCTAAATTCATTAGTTTCCTAGGTATCATGACATTTTGATTAGTTATGAAACGCGAAATAAATTTTAAGAAACAATTTAATAAGTTAACTTTAAAAAAGAACGATATAACAAATCATGAAAAAATGCCTCTTTTTTAATAAATGATAAAAATGATCCTGATGATCTACTAACTGACAATGATATAAATTATCGCAAAAATGTCTTTGTGTATTTATTTACAACCATTTCCTGTGTTATTCTCTGACCTTCATTTCAATTTTTAATTTTCAAATCTTCGAAGTTATTGGATTTGTTTCGATAAACAATGTTTTTCAGGTGACTGGGGGTCAAATAAATCTAATGGCTTAAGATCGGGGGACCGTGAAGACCATTAGATAAGCCCTCTTCTTCTTTTCCATCTATTTGGGAACGGCTGTATCTTCACGAGTAAAGTGCGGAGGAGCTCCATCTTGCTGATGCTAGGTTAGGTTAATATCGGGATTTAAATTGTTTATAGCTGTTGGAACGATTAAGCTGGAGATATCGTTCACCGGTCAAATTTCCATCGATAAAAAGGGTCCAATTACATGTCCCGCAAACAATCCAGGCCGGAGATTAACTTTTTCTGTGAACTGTGTGTGCAGTTCTTCATACCAGTACGGGTTATATCGCGCCCAGTAACGGTAATCTTGTTTATTGGCCACTCCGTGTAGTGTAAAGGTCATTTGCTCCGAAAATCAATATTGTTCGGAAAATGCGGGTTCTCTTCAATCTTTCTAGTCATTATTTCGCAAATTTCTAGTCTTCGATCACAGTCAACGTCACAAAGTTCTTGCACAACATTAACTTTGTTTGTATGGATATTTTCTCAGTATGAAGAATGGTTCGTACAGATTTTTGCTTAATTTCATCATCAAAAGCAAGCTGATTGGTGGATTGTTTGGGTTGTTGTAGTCATTTTAGGTGATTAAAAGTAATGAAGTTAAAAAGAATCCAATGGCGAAAGTTGCAAATTTTAAGTTTTAGTAAAAATATTAGACGTTAAAGTGAAAGAGCGGTTACTAAACAATTATCACATGACTGCTAGTTTACTATCTGAATGTACGCCAATTTTTGAAATTTTTGGGACAATAGTCATTTTGGTTGCTTGAAAATAATCAATTTAAAAATAATTCAGTGGCAGAGGTTGCAAGTTGTAAGTTTTGGTGAAAATATTGGCTATCAAAGTGAAAGAGCGGATGATACTAAACAATTATCTATCTTAGGCTACTTTATTAATCATCTGCGCGTGTATTGTTTTAAGCTCTTAATATAGTATCATCTAATGGCGGAGGTAAGAAATTTCTAGTATTGGTACAAATATTAAATATGTTATACGAATTCAAAAGTACAATAATTACAAACTAAAAACGAAGCATTTGACACAATAATGATTTAAGATGGTGAATATAATAGTGACACTTCTCTGAAAAAAAAACATCAGCATTATTTTTCTTTTTGAAAGTTGCGCGGAGAAAGGCTTGCGCAAAGCGAAAGCCTATCTTCGCGCGAGGCTAAGGCCAATTAATTTGGTTAGTTTGGGTTTTTGGTTAGTTTCGGTTCGTTTAAGCCAGTATGAGCTGGTGTGAAAAATTGTGCGGAGAAACCAAGCGCAAACCTTCGCGCAGGGCTGCGGCAAATTAATTTGGTTAGTCTGGGTTAGTTTCGGTTCGTTTAAGCCAGTATGAGCTTAAAGATGAGAGTGCATTTTTGGCTTAACCGAGAGTATTGAATTTTTCGATTTTCGTCTATATTAAAATCTGATGAATTTCAGCTAAAATAGCTGAATATATAAAAATTTTGTATTTCCATTAAGTCGAAAATAATTTGCTTTTTTTTTGTGAATAAAAGGTGACTGCAAATTATTTTTTTTTGAAAATGACTATTATAATCAGCACGGCAAATATTATACAGCAACCGAGACTACAAATTTTAGCCTAAATAATAACGTATTTCGTATTCTTTTATTCTAATTTATTTGATAAACTGGTAGATATACAGGGTGTTTAAATTAGGAAAGTTTTAAAACATTTTGTTGCTGATTATGATATTAATTTCAAAAACAATTGAACATCGGGTTGACATAATATTTACAAAAAACATTTTTCTTTCAATGGAAAATTCGATTTTTAATTTCTACAGAGCCTTTTTTGAAATAGCACACCATAATGTCTAATTTCAATTGTTCTCAAAAATATAGCACTGCCAAACTTTGACACCCTGTAGAATCAAAACGGTTTGCCTATTCATTTTTGACTTAACCGAAAGCTGAACCGAAAGTAGAATTTTTCGGTTTTCGTCTATTTAAATTTGCTTTTAATTGAAGAATTTGAGTTAAAATAGCCGAAAATATAAAAACTTTATATTTCCATTGAGTCGAAAATTATGTTAAATTTTTTGAGTAAATATCACGTGACCCCGATTATTTTTTAAAATTAGTATCATAATCAGCGATAAAATCATTAAAATCTTAAATATTAGGGACAAATTATGGGTGAGACTGTAAATTATTATTACCATTGTGACATTTTCGCTACATGACAATGACCTCAATGATTATCAAAATAAATAAAATAGATTTAGAAGGTTTCTGGTTATTTGGACTAAAAGATAAAAATAAAAACGTTCATATGCAATTATTCGTGTAATGATTATTTTTAGTCAAGGGAAAAGATAAAATTTGTCTTAAATTTTATATAGTTGCTAGCACCTTTTGTAAAATAGGATATTATGTGTAGGTAAGTGTGATAAAATAATAATTTTTGTTGACTCCGCCAGAAAAATTAATTCGTTAAGTTAGTTAGTGCATAATTATTTAAAGTTCATTATTTAATGTTTGGCAACACAAGATTTTCATTATAAATGCAAAAGGGATTTCGTTACCTGAGGCGTCCTCCTTTGTGATTTAAGGATATCTTCAATATAATTGTAGGTGGTTTTAAAATTTTCAGGGGTTCCAGTGCTGAACAAGTCGCCAGGATAGAAAACACCGAAACAACAGTTCGATAGGGATTTTCTAGGGAAACACTCTTTAAATACTTTCTGTTTCGAAAATGTCGGAAAATGAACTTTTTGAGGGAAAATGTAAAAACATTCATATGCAAAAAAATTAATGCTTTTATTTTCTTTTAAGGAAATTTTTTTATAGAAAACTGATCACTTGATGAAAATCTGCAAGAGGCCACTTTAAAAATGATGATGCATTTTATGCAGGGTGAGCTAGTTGGATTTAAACTTATTGCCATTTCGACTTTTGACAGTAAGAAAAACGATCTAAGGTTATAGAGCGCTCGCGTGTACGAAAAGTACCAGGAGCTTGGTTACATATTTTATTTGGTTTTTAATAATAATCTCGTTGTGAACTTCTCTCGTGTAGTCTGAAGTACACATCGCAATTTTTGAGATGAAACTTCTTTAGCGAGAGTAGTTATAGTAAGTCCGAAAAAATGAAACGGAAATCAAAGTGAAACACTTTAATGAAGCGTGTTCCCGCATAGCTAGAGGGCTGAAATTTTCAAGAAATGTAGAAAGAATAGGGAAAAAATTGAAAAAACGCAAAAAATATCGGAAAGCTAAAAGATTTGTAAAATAAAATAAGAAAAAAATATATAAAAAAAAGTTGGGTTGCGGCGGAAAAAAGGCGAAGGAGTTGAGTTTCGAGATCGGTGATGGTAAAAATGGAAAGAAAAAATATTTTATGAAAGAAAAAAAAAGTTGAAAAAAAAGCAAAAAAAAAGTTGAAAGAAGTGTCGAAACCGGGAGCAAGTTGAGGAAAAAAAACTTAAAAAAACCGAATTCCTAATATCTCTTTCACAATTTTCACTTCAGTTGTGTTATTATTATTATTTTCGGAATTGCGTTTTTTTACTTTAATATATTATATGGTGACTTAGCGAATCGGCAAACAAACCCAAACGCGACAATGCGCCGCAAAACGGTAATAATATAATTGAAATTTCAATCGTAACCAAAATAGAAGTCGCGAGAAAACTCTAAAAGCATCTGTAAAATCTTGTATATTGTCAATTTTCCGTTTGTTTGGCAAACAAAGCCTATAAAATAAAGGAAAGCCAGAAGCATAGAAGCTAAAATAAATATTTATTATTTATTTTGACAACTTTTATTGTTCGTTTGTGTCACTATCAGTTTGAGTTTGGAATAAAACACTAAAAATCTATAAAGGGTTCTTTTTTATTGAACATAATCATTTTAGGAATAAAATATTGATTAAATTAGAACTTATAAAAATTAAAAAAAAAATGAAGGAGTATAAAGAGAAATGCCACAGAGGTCCACAAATAGAGTTTACACCAAATTCGAAACGGGCAAATTGTTTTTTCTGCATTGTTTGTAAAATTGATAATAATGCTCATATAACTGCACTGAAAAAACGATTTTGTGAATTTACAAGAAATTTAATGGGGCTACTGCGACCATGAAATTTCTTGTAAAATCACAAAAGTTTTGTAGCTTCTGAACGTTACAATTTTGTCTGTAAAACGGGATACAAAAGTTGTGTGAATTTACGTTTTTACGGTAACAAATAGTCACATTTTATTTGTAATTTTCCAAGAAAATAATATATATATTTTGTGAAATTAGGATGTGAAATTTCAGCATAATTGCAAAAACACATTGTAATTTATATTGAAATCTTGGAATTCACCACGTGTTATTAATAGTATTTTGTGAAATTAGGATGTGAAATTTCGACATGATTGCAAAGATACAATGTAATTTATATGTGTTTTTACTAAGGGAGATGAAAACCCTTTAAATAAAAATGCACATTTCAATGTTAAGGTTAATTTTATTAAGAGAACCAAACTAAGTATACTAATAACAAAGTATTCCTACTAAATAAAAATCAAGGAACTAATAAATTTACATTCGCAAACATTTGTAAACATAATTCGCAGGAAATGCTCTCGGATTTTCTAGATCTGATGGGGGAGAAAACGGCAAAGTATTTTTGAAACCTTTTTCTTGGTTGACTGTCAGTCAATTGAAAGTCCACCTCAGTAGGTTTCTAGACAAACAATATTATTTAAAATAATATCCGTATAAAAATGACATACAATTACTTCTTCAATAAAATGGATCAATTTTTCGCATTTTATGTTCGTTTTTATCTTCGTCCTCAAAATAAAGTTTTTTATTTGAATATAAAATTAATGGAAAAATTAAATTGGGAATACAGGCTGTTACAAATTCCATTGCTCAGCTTGTGATCTAGGTAATCCGTAAGAGGTACAGTGGAGCTTCTTAAATCGAGGCAAAGTTCCGTAACGTCGAATAACTACAGAATTTTTCAGAGAAGAAAATCTGTCAATTTAACTGATACTGTATCTCTTACGGTTACCAAGTTCACAATACTGAGGAATCGAATTTGCAACACTCTGGTATATGTATAGAATGGCTACGGATCTATTAAGTGTCTCTTAACGCAATACCACTTACCAGCTTGTATATTTTTGACAAATCTTCTTTGAAATACGCTGAAAGGACATGGAGGATTTGAATATATCTTCATCAGACTTTTCTGCGGATTTCCTATCTTTATCAAAATGCATGATCTTGTCATATTTTACCTTATTTTAATTCGAATCACCACAAAGAAAAGTGAAAAGCCACGCCGACACGCACAGGTCTTACGCAGGAGACCAGCAAGTCTTCAATTTGATTGGTGGGGATTTACTTAATAATTGTTAAATCATAAATGTTACGTAAATGCACATAATTGACGTAATGCTGATTCAGAATGAAATAAGGGTATAATTGAAAATTACAAAAACAAATTAATTTTACAGCAAGCTTTTTCTTTCTTGTGAAATAGCAGAAGAAATTATTGTTTCACATCTTATAATCACCATAAAATAAAAAATTTACATTTTTCAAGTATATTTAAAATGAGCCCAAGTAGTTTTATAAAGTTTTATAAATTATACAAATTAAATATAAGGAAAAAATTAATTTCACATTTAATTCCTTGCAAACTTACTAAAATCATGTAAAAAATAAATTTACTTTAAAATTTGTGTATATACACTTGAATTTTATTGTATTACATTGGTGATTTCACAATCACTTTTTTCAGTGTGCTCTGCAGAATCACCATCAGGAATTAAACAAATAGTTCAGCAAAGTTTCTCAATAGAGACATCAACATGTTTTAACCATATTACCCAGGACAAGCAGCACCACAAATATCTAATTAAATTGGGTTGTCGGCAGATTAACGCAGAAGTTGTTTTTATGGCAGAACAAAATA
>MU189864.1:0-34372 GCA_016904865.1 Pissodes strobi | reverse complement strand
AAAATCAGAGTTTAATCGCGGATTGAAACAAATATGGCTACCAAACATTTCTGGTATATTTTTTTCCTGTAAGAGTAAGGTTTTCTAAGTAAACTGATGCTTGATTCGTTAAATTTGACCTTATATTATAAAAGACATGATTTTTTGAAGTGCGACCTTACATACTTGGATATGGGCATTTTTCATCTATCATGATCTACGGTCGATATTTTCTTAGTATTGCTGATCTACAATAACTTTTTTTTATTTTAGTGCAAACATAATACAAGAAAATATAATTTTCAACTCGCTTCCACACCACCCTTGAGGTAGAACTGATCGGCGCGTTTTTTTTAATGTGGTATCCCCCAGAGAACTTTTCCAGGTCGATATCGGAGTTTTATGACATTAAATTGAGTCCCCATCGTCCTCTGTTGGATCGGAAACATTTTCGGCATCTTCTGCGATGTCTTCCTCCAGCAAAATGTGGTTACTAATGTTTTCGCAGGACGTCCCAGTAGAGTATAAACACAAAACCGAACATTTCAATCCTGCTTTACGGCAACCACAAGCAGGACCAGAACCTTTCTGACATCTACAGGAGATAGTCTTAAGCAGAACCTCTGGAGCTGGTTCCTTTAAGATGCGTATAGCGTCTAGTCCTGTTGCGGTTTTTCGCCATCCATGATCTTCTGGAGTTTTGTGGACTCCCCGCCAGTTTTGAACTTGACAATAGGTTCGTAAGGAATGATGATAGCACGCATCGGATGTTGGTGGCAGTGACGCAAGATTAAAGAAGTTTTTGGAGACAGCCCAGACGGTACAAAGTTGGTATACCGCAGAGAATCTAACGTGAGATGTTTGCTGTCTGCACCATACTGCCACAGCATAAACAGTTCGCCAGCGGCTGCTACTTTCGTGACTTCTGCATTGGGGTCATCAAATACCTGAATCGTCTCGGTTATTGTAGGATTTTTTCCAAAGTTTTAAGGAATCGAATCTTGCCTTGATTGAATAACACCGATGTGGTGTCACAACCACTAAAGGCATGGTACAAATAAGAGACATTTCGCAATAGATTCATTATATTGGAAGCGCTGGGGTGAATAGAATACATCCTCCTTATTGCCTCTACCCGGCTTATGAAAGTAAACATTGGGGAGTTCTCTGGCTTTAGCAGTCAACAGCACAAGTAAATCTACGTCTTCGCCAATAACGCAAACGGAGGAAAAAGAGGAAGCAAGTTCGATAGCAGTCTGCACAATTAATATATCTGCGTCTTCGCCGCCTGCTTAAAAGTGTAATTCTCTGCTTTCAACTTTATCTGCAGCATTGCAATGAGTCGCCTTTTGTTAAAGCTGTTCGATAAAAAAATTTCTTGCAACACAGTTGGAATCATGGATTCATCGAAGATTACATTCGTGCTGCTTTGCTGCTTTGAACGGCGGTTTCTTTCAGCAGATTTCTTACTTGCTTCTGTCTCACTTTCGGGATATCCATCAAAAATAACACTAGTATTCGGCCCATAATGCCTTGTAATGTAATGAATGTAATTTGCACAAATGATTGCCTATGAATTTTGACGGCCCCACAGAACACTATGGAGCAAGAAGCCACCGTCACCAGCACTGCGACTCTAACAGCGTGCTCGATACGAATGCCCGTGTTGTTCCAAAGTATGTTGAGTAGCGGCAACAAGCGTCGGAAGCTTTGATTTTGTGGGGGTCAAATTTTTTGTCTCTCTCTTTCGACGTTATTGATGGAAGGATACACTAAAACACTGGTAGAATTATGAAGTGGTCTCAAATAAGATGTCAACGGTGTTAATAATTTGAAGTGGAACTGTTTCACAATTTAAATTTTTAATTAAAGTTTGGTCATTATGTAGGGTTTATTTTTTATTTTATGAGTTTTTAACTTTCGCAATTTTAATTTTCAATTAAAGTTTGGTCATTATGCAGTTTTTATTTTATAAGTTTTTAACTGTAAATTATTTAGTAAATATAATAATAGACAAATTTCGAGCACTGTTTTACAAATAATAAAAAAATATCGCCCGTAGATCATGATAGATGAAAAATGCCCATATCAGACTATGAAAGGGTGCACTTCAAAAAATCATATCCTTTATAATAAAAGGTCAAATTTAACGAATTAAGCATCAGTTTACTTAGAAAACCTTACTCTTACAGAAAAAAAATATACCAGAATTGTTTGGTAGCCATATTTGTTTCAATCCGCGATTAAACTCTGATTTTGTTAAAATTTGCAAACTACCCCCCAAGTTTGGCGCGCCGTAGAGCAAAAAATATTGGTTGGAGCGAAAAAGTGCATAAAACCAAGGTTGTGCGAAATTTTGTTTTCATACATACATATTTTATTTGAACTTTTTTTATACCACCTACTCCAACGGTGCTATTTTCCTCCAAGCGCCGCGAAGCAGAGTTTTCATCCCCCCACCCCTCGAGCGGCACCCCCCCGGGGTCGCAAACTTAGATGTACTATCAGGGGACCTATCTCTACCATCCCACAAAATTTCATTTCTGTTCGACCTTTTGCAAACAGAACCCCATATTTTGTACCCAACCCTTGGCCTATGGGGTATTAATTATAGATAAATTCAATACTTCCTACAAAGTGAAAAAATAGATCTGCTCATGGCTCGAGGGGTAAATAAACACACTCTAACACTATAACACAAGTCTGATACTGCGATGCCACCCACATACACTACATTCCCAACAGGAACATTCACTCGCTGTGCATGCAAGCCCCTTCTCACGATCGTCATATATCATCTCCTCTCTACTAAAAAATCACTAGGTCACAACTCTGCATCATGGAATTGATTGAAAAACCAGATCTTCCGGATCTTAAGAAGGATAATAAGAATTGCCATTAGGCAAAATATTTCATAAATATCTGGTCGATAGATGTGGTTTTATATATACTTGCCTGCTTTTGATTGCGTTATTATTACCGGTACTTCCTACTCTTTAGTATGAGAAACACGCTTATTTAATTTGTATTAATTCAACCACAAAATTTCAATAAATGTTTTCCCTAAACTGTTCCCAAGGGAAATTATTGCGTGCATTTGTATGTTCGTGTGTTTAAAGCTTAAGCTGTCAAATTTGAACATCCACATGTAACGTTTTATCCACTGAGATTTTATTTAAAACACTCGCATGCTGCAAATATAACACAAAATACTCTGATTAGGTATACAGGGTGTTTATTTGGTTACGACTGATGACAACCCTGTCTCATTTCGAAGCAATAGAATTTGTCCAAAACTTCTAAAGAAAAACGTTTACATGTTATTAGAAAAATACAATCCTTGAATATAAATTAACATATCTAAGTTCTCTAATTTATTCCACCTACAAAATTTCAGATCACCTATTTTTCTCGATTTTATCATAGGTAGCTAGGTATAAACTGTAAACGTGCGCGCCGAAACACTTTTTCTTTCGAAGGTTGCACCAGTTCCAAATTCGCATTGTCGCCCAAAACCCGATTTAAATAAATCAATTTTTCATGTCCGCGATTGTTATCTGAGCCGTGACGTGACATGTCCTCACCGGAGGCTGTTGAAAAGTAACACCTAGGTACTATTACTATTACCATTAATATCGTAGATTTTGCGTCTATTAATAAAGTGTGTGGCAATGAATTCACTGGCCGGTTCAATGCTTCCTTAACATCGATATTTACCTAAGATATTTTATGATCTATCGGAAAAAGGTTCACGTGAAATTTTTGCATAAAATAACCCCAAGGAGGCACACCCTTCAATATATCGGAATCCGAAACGGCACTTTAACAACGGAATCTAATTAATTTCATTCCATTTCGAACTGTATTTTCGGTAATTAATTTAATTAACTAATGCTAATTACTAGGTTTTTTGCTTGAAATTGGTTGCTATTGTGTATTATATGTTTATATTATTATCGATTGAACGCGCTTGGTGACATACACCAGACAAATTAACTTAGAATTAATTAGAACGGAAGCTTTCACGGTCATGGTCAGTTAAACGGTACGATTCTTAATTAAAATTATTATATTTCCACGTAAAAAGCCATGAAGATGATTCGAGAACTTTGAATAGTAACTTGGCTTTACTGAATTTAAGAAATTTCTGAATGTGAATCAAAATTACGAAAGTAAATTTACACTGCAGGAATGAGCACCCTTTCTTTTTACAACGAACTCAATACAAATTTAAAAATATTGGTACAATGAGGCTGGCGGAACACTGTAGAATTCTATGTAAAATCTTTGAAGGACCGTATGGAAAAATGTGGCGGATAGCATGAGGCCCGCAACGTGAGTTGCTCATCCCCAAGAACCTTTTGATGTATGCCTTTTGTCGGAACAAGAATTTTGCAGATAGTTTTCTGAGCATCGTAATGCAGAAAAAGTTCTTTCATTCTCCTCAGTCGGCACAGGTAAAGTTGCAAGTAATGCCAACAATATTTTAATATTTTGCATCGTATGCAAAGATATAACAAATTCAGCTTTCTTACTGGAGAGCCTAAAACTGATCTGCATCAGTTGACACATCTATCTGTCGATTGAGAAATCTTATCTAAAGCAAGTCCAATGCCATCATATAGCTCCAAAATACTGCAACAGAATTGTACCTTTCAGTGCATCTGGTATCGCAAAGTAGGTATCATCAATTTTTAATGACTGACTTCTTTCAAAGATTGTTTAAATGCAGTCTATCTTTTGCGAGTAAAAGTAAAAAATCATAGAGCTTTCCTGTCGTACTCATACAGTGTCTAATTGCACTTCACAAGAACTGGATACAGTTAGATTAACTGAAGGTGCAGCACTGTGTTCATATACTGTAATTCTTGTATATGTGCCTGTGCTCCATTAAACTTGCCGCTCATTACAGCAACGCCATTGAAGCCCTGACCATGTACCTTGCTCATATCAATTCCCAAATTTATAAGCTTTTCAACTATTGCTGTAGAAATGCCTGCTCCCTTAACATCTTCAATCGGTACAAATCAAGGATTTATTATTAAATCCTTGGCACAAATTGCAAAAAGAGTTCTTCAAGTTTGGACAATTTTGGTTCAATACAGTGGACACGAAGAGATATTTGTTCTGTACCAGCGATATTGGTATCATTGGCAAGTACTGAAAAATATGGGGATTAATTGATTTTACATATCAACTTTTGAAGAATTAAACGATTGCTTGCCTCAATTATCTCATTTTGTATTTTCCAGCTGGTATATAAGGCATTGTTTTTACCGTTGTCTATCAACTGTTAAAGAGTTTGGTTTTAAACAGTGTTGTCAGTACGCCACGCTACCGTTCTAATTATGTCAAGGCACATCTTAGCAATTATGGTTCTTTAAATGGGATTTCTGCTAATAAAGACGTCAAAAATGACAAAATCACCGCGTAACTGCTGATCGCAACTAGACTAATTTATTGATTTTCATCAAAAAACTTGCAAAATAGAAAAATGGTATAAAATATACGTTTTAAAAGACTTTAGCGCACTCGCACGTTAGACCTCACCCCGCAAGCGGGTCGTTTCCAAACTTCGTGCTCGTGTGAAAAAATCTGGTCTTTTAAAGCTAGTATTGTAATATACTATTTTGACATCTGTTTTTGCGGGGACATATATTCTGTCTCACGAGGCCGCAAAGTAACCAATCGGACCAACCAGGTCGCTTGGCTAGTCCCATTCCAATCGCTTGGAAGGTACAAGTCTTATGGCACATGAAACGCGAAACTTGAGAAGATACATATTTTAAAATTACCACCCAAAAAATAAATTCATAGGGAATATTTGTAAAAATAGCCTAATGGCCACATGGTGCACCACTGGTTTCGTAGAAACAAATCAAAAGCGTTTTCCGGATCTGCAGGCCGCTAACTTTTCAATCTTATATGTTTAAAATACGCTTATGAACCTATCGTATCACACACGCGGCAAAATAATTAGCTTGTGATTATAAGACCTCAAAAGATCGTGAAACCATCCCTCTAATTTTGTATCCGTCTTTTCCTGACATTACTTAAGAATCAAACAGTAGTATTCGCTTTACGGATAACAATTAACAATCCTTTGTTGTATAGGAATGGAATGCGCGTATGTCTTGCAACGTATGTAACCACACCCATTCTGTTGTAAATAAATTGTAACATGCTGTTTATTAATTTTTTTTCATTTAATGAACTTTATGACAATTTACAAATTGGTTTTGTTCAAAAACTAGCGAACAAAGACATTTGACTAATAATAATAATTGATTTTTAAAACCGATTTATTAGGTCTCATTAGATTTATAATTTGCAGCTAAAATTTTCGGTTATATAATTTACCACTTGCACATAAGATCGTTAATTGCATAAGCGACGACAACATTACTTCGTTTCGTGTGAACACGCCATTAGATTTATGAATCCACTACAACGTTATAAAACTTGTCTATTTTTACATCATGTTGATTTCTCAGTTATTATGAAAGATAAACTTCTGTTATCTGAAGTTAAGTTATCAAAACTAAACGTAACTTCAGGTTCAGCCGAAAGATACATCAATCAACTTTTAAATTTTAAATAACATCGTGGTTTCTCTTTTAAATTCTCATTGCTATGATGGGTCACAAGCAAGAATGGGTCACAAGTTAATACTTGTTTCAAAACTGGCGTTCCAATAACTGTTTTCCAAAACAAAAACATGCTCTGTGCTCTGTGATGTTAAGAATAACATTTTGGACAAATACAGCATGTTATTTAAGTATGTAGACAAACTTTAAGAGGTAATTCTTTGTATGATTTTAAGATAAAAAGTTTCTATAAATAATGTGGCTTATCTAAATGGTAACATTTTCGAGACATAGAGTGTTAATTTTTTATATATTTTTAAGTTCCACATCGTACAAAACGTACATCCTGGTATTGCACAGCGTCGTGTAGAATTTTGTAACCGGTATTTAGAAAACAAAAGCAGGGAAAAAAATTGAAAGAACCGTAATATGGTTTGATGAATTTCATTTTATCAGTTGTAGCGCTATGTTGAATCGGCAGAATACTAAGTTTTGATCTTAGGATAATCAGATTTCCACTGGAGCAACAAGGCACATTCGGCTTTAACGTTTCATTCTTCATACTGGAATGAAGGAGGCCCTTCACATACCCAACAGGTAAAATCCTCGGCTGGGTTAAACCGTGACCTAGTCAATTTTCTAGAAGCTACCGGGACCTTTAAATAGTACGCGTCTGGTTTGTAGATAAAAGAAGGTAGTTATTATCAATTTTAATCCTAGTTTTGCTTTCGGAGGTTTAACCTTACACATTTCGATATGCATTTTATGGAAGCAGTGTTGATTTAAATGGTTAAGCATGCAATTGTTTTATTTATTTTAACTCAACTGATAAATAATTAACAAATGTTTTCCCCGACCAGTTAAACCTGCGAAATTTAGTACTTACTTATTTTATAGTCTTAATCTTTAAAAATTATAACCTAGCTTTATTTACGCAAAATTATATAGTAACGTAACATATTAGTCTTTAATACATATTTCTCACCACAGTCTTTTCAGCTGACTTCCTCAAGTTTGTCTATGTGAGGGCGGTTCGGGAATACTTCCGGGGAACTGGCCTCACCTGAGGCGAGTTTTTCCTCTCAACGTAGGTTAACGACAGCACCATGCATATAACCGTGATTGTCTTTGGAGTTAACACACAAAGGTTCTGAAGCACTCAAAGTTTAAACTATCTCTCTAAAGTCACTTATTTGCCGTCACCAAATTCAATGTTCATAGTCAATGTCTCTCTTAACCTAAATTACTATTATTATCATAATCAATGTTTTCTCAACATTTAACATCCGCCAAAATCAATGTTCCTAATCAATGTCTTTCCTAACTTAAATCACTATTATTAACTATTACTTTAATTATTAACTCTATTTATTAAGCTCTTTCCTTTTCCGATCACTTTCAGAACTTAAAAAAAATTTCTCTACAATGTTTGACACGGGAGTCACTCGAATGTCTGAAAAGAGGAATGGTTTCAACTAAGCTTAGCGTATGTTAATATAACAGCTTCTATTCTACCTTAGGGGTGCCCTCTAGTTGTGTTTATTTTACATAATTATCGCTTCTTTGCTTGGTATTCAAAATGCATTCTTCTCTTCTTGCCGATGCCGTAATTATTGTTTTCAGCATTCGCTCTGGCAATATTTCATCTTACTAATTCCATTACCCTCGTATTTGTACAAAGTATTTACATTTCATATTCCCAGACATAGTGTCTCGGTTTACACTGTTACGTCATATGCATATTCAGCTCATTCCTTTTAATTACATATTCGTGTTTGTTTACTTATTTGTTTCAGCTGGGTTACAGTAGTTGTACTTATCCAAATTGTCCGTCGTTCCGTGCTAGGCAGCTTATGAAATCCAATGATGTTTAAGAGTTAGAGTGCTGTTCTTACGTACTTAGGTAAATTTATACCTATTGTAGTTATATCGCTATTTTGAATCATATATACAGGGTGATACTAAAATTAAATCTCTATTTTCTTAACTGAGATCGAAATCTCTCAATCTTTCCGGCAAACGTATTTCACGTGTGCGAGTCCTTCTTACTTCTGGACTACGTCTTACGTTTTCGGCCTCATCGGATTCATCGTTACTGCTACCGCTCTCGGATACAGTTTCTTCGGAGTCGCTCTCCGCTGGTTCTGAGTTCTCTGAGTCAGAGTTTGTTTCCATCTCCCGGTCTTCGGGCTGATGATCCTCAAACTCTAATTCTTCATTTTCAGGCTCCTCGATTTCTTGTACCTCTGGTTCCTTGTTCTCTTCGATTGGAGCGTCGTAATATGAGCCTCCAAATCGCTTTAGTCGTTCTAAATGCACCGTCTGTTCCTTTCTTCCAGTTAGGCTCTTAATTTGATAAGTAACTGGCCCCTTTTTGGCTATAATTCGATATGGTCCGGCCCATTTAGCTTTAAATTTGGTGGCGATTTCCTTTCCAGGTACCACCGGTGTGTTCAGGTACACTAGTTCTCCTACGGTTAGTTCGGCCTTTGTTCTTCGATGATTGCGCTTTTCGCAACGTTTTTGCATTGCCTTCTCGATGTTTAATTTAGCAATTTGATGTGCTTGTTGCATTCGTTGCACCATTTCACTTGCATAGTTTTCTGCCAAGTCGTATCGTACTCTGTCTTCTCTAATGTTAAGATTGAAAGGCAGTTCCATGTCTCTACCGAACATAAGGAAAAATGGAGTTTCCTGAGTGGCTTCGTGGATAGCATTCCTGTACGACAATAAGGCGTATGGCAAGATTTCATCCCAACTATTATGATAGTCACTAACAAAATGACTGATCATAGTTTTTAACGTTTTATGCATCCTTTCTACTATTCCATTTGCGGCAGGATGGTATGGCGTAGTCTTTAATTTTCGAATTTGCAATTTTTGGCAGATTTCCTGGAACAATTTTCCCACAAACTGAGAGCCACAATCCGTTAGCAATTCCCGTGGAACTCCATACCTTAATACTATATTTTCCACGAATGCTTGGGCTACCGTTTCTGCTCTGATATCTGGAAGCGGCACGGCTTCAGGATAACGTGTCAGGAAATCCACACAGGTTAGGATGTACTTGTTTCCATTCTGAGTGCGATTTAAGGGCCCCACGAGGTCTAAACTTATTCTAGACCATGGGCTGGCTGGTACGAGACTCTTCTGCATTTCAGCGGGTAGCTGCGGGTTAGTTTTATGTATATTGCATGAATGACAATTTTCAATATACGATTTTACATCTTGTCTCATGGTTTTCCAGTAAAAATCTTGCGAGATTAATTCCTGTGTTTTCTTCTGTCCCGGATGAAGGGCAAATATCGATGAATGGTAAATTTGTAAAATTTCAGGAATGATGGTCTTTGGTGCAACTAACTGGTCGTGTCTTGAATTTCCGGTTCTTCTTTTATACACTAACTTCTCTGGACTGTCATAGTAGTTAAGATCGTCAGCTGTAATATTTTCTTTTATTATAGCAATTTCGGGATCCACCTCTTGTAATTTTCTCAGCTCTTCTTTAGTCCAAATAGCGCTTATGACGGGTTTAACTTCATCCGGTATATTTACCGTAGCAACCATAGGTTCTGTGGTTTCTTCAGACCTTAATCTAGTTAACGCATCTGCTCGATTATTAATTATGCCTGGGCGGTATCTTATTGTAAAACTGTATTCCAAGAGGAACATAGCCCATTTAGCTAATCTTGAGCTGGGATCTTTGATAGTCAAAAGATATTTTAAAGGTCGATGGTCGGTTATAATGGTAAAATGAGTTCCCGTGAGATACACTTTATATGTTTTCACAGCGTAGACAACAGCTAAGCATTCTCGTTCTGTCGCACTGTATCTTCTTTCGGCATCATTTAATGCTCTGCTGGAATAACATATAGGGTGCTCTATTCCATCATGTACTTGCATAAGAATTGCAGCTACTGAGGTGGCGCTGGCATCTGTGTTCACTATAAATTCCTTGTTGAAATCAGGGTATCTCAAAATAGGTGGTGTAATCAGAGCTTCTTTCAGTGTAACAAAAGCATTGTCCTGTTCCTGTCCCCAATGATATTTAACATTTTTCTTCGTAAGGGACGTTAGAGGTTGGCTGATTTTCGCAAAGTTTGGCACGAACTTCCTATAAAATCCACATAAACCTAAAAAGGCTCTAATTTCTTTCACATTTCGTGGAATCGGGTATGCTTTTACAATTTTTGTCTTGTCCGGATGGGTCGTGTATCCTCCTTCCTTTATTATATGCCCTAAATATTCCGCTTCTTGTTGCAAGAACCGACACTTGGTTGGCTTAAACTTCAAATTACTCGCTCTCATCTTTTCAAAGACATGCCTGAGTCGTTCTAAATGAGTATCGATGTCTTTTGAAAATACTAATATATCGTCAAGATATACTAGGCACTCGGTAAAGGTTAATTTCCCTAGTATATGATTCATCAGCCTACTCCAAGTTGCAGGGGCATTCTTTAGACCCATTGACATCCTCAGAAAATGATAATGGTTATCAGGAGTTGAGAATGCAGTTTTTTCCTGATCGTCTGGATGGAGAGGTACTTGGAAGTATCCAGATGCAAGGTCCATCGTTGAAAAATATTTTGACCCTGCCAGTCGGTCAATAGTCTCGTGGATGTTTGGAAGAGGGAAAAAATCAGTCTTTGTAATGTCATTTAATAGCCTATAATCTATGCATAATCTGTGCTCCACATCTTCTCCTGGATGTCTCTTTTTCTCAATTAAAATTGCTGGAAAGCTCCATGGAGACTGACTTTCCACAATTATCTCGTCGTCCAATAATTTCTGAATTTCCTTCTTCATGATTTCCTGTCGTTGGAAGGGAACTCGATAAGGTCTCTTACATATAGGCACAACATCTTCTGTAATAATCCTATGCATCACATTTGATGTACATGTTAACTTTTTATTAGGTGCCTTAAAAATGTCTATAAATTCTACGATTAATTCTTTTAACTTTTCACCAGCTTCCGTATCTGTCGTTGTTAATTGTAACTGTGCTAAAATGTCTTCTACATCTTTCCTATCCACCTTCCTCACGGGCCTGAGGGTTGAACCTGTGCTTGGTTCCTCAACACTAGCCTCAAAGGCTCTACCAATAATAGTTCTCTTCTGAACCAACAACTCGTTCTCTGTGACATTCATTAATCGAATAGGAATCTCTTTGCCTGCCTTACTCAAAACTCTTGCGACAAGTAACCCTTGTGGTAAGTCGACATTTGGTTCCAGTACCAAATGCTGAGCCTTGACTCTCGACGAATTTTTAAGGTTAGCTGAACACAAGGCTTGACACATTGGGGGAATCCTCATATCTTGTGCGATAAATACCTCAAAACTATCCTCCGGACCTGAAACGGGACGCCTTAACGCCGTCGTTTCGTGATCACCTTCTCCAAATTTCTCCCAATTGTTCACTGAAGTCTCTTGGTCCCTTCTTTGAGCTGATCCTTTCTTCTGCTTACCACTTTTCCGCTCTTTCTTGGAAGCTGCAGCCTTCCTAGACGTTACCACATTCTTTCTCATTTTCTGTACTTGTTTTTGGTCAGCACTTATGTCCAGATGACAGCCAATCATCTGAGCATGGTTCTCCATCGTTATTGGCTGTAACGACGAAGTTCCTACATGAGAAATCTGTGGAATAGTCTTCAGTTCTTCTAAAACATCCTTCATTTCCTTTAAAGTGGTAGCGCACTCTTCTAATAACTTCTTCAAATTCTTCTCGGCTGAAGTCATCATAATATCTGTCCTGACTTCAAGCTTCTCCGTAAGCATTTCGATTTCCTCACCAAATGCATAAAAACATCCATTTCCCCAATCAATCTTGATACTATACTTATGCAGAAAATCTATTCCTAATATCATGTCTGCATGAAAACTACCTGTTTCGATAATCATAAAATTATGTGGCACAGTTACATTACCCGGAAAAGTCACTGGTATACTAGCCTCTCCAAAGGCTGGAATTATATTTCCTTGAATATCAACTAAACTAGTCCTACAATTATTTTTTGTAAACCCCATGGCAATATCAGGCGTTACAAGGGATACTACTGCTCCTGAATCTATTAAAGCAAGGCATTTCTTTCCTTTAACTCTAAGTTCTACACTATTCCTAGGCTGAGGGGTCCCATTCAAAGAGCAAGTATATATCCCTACCTTATCCTGTTTACTTATTCCCAATTTGCCTGCTGAGCAGCCGTACTTCGGGGTTGGACAGTGGCTGCGTCGTAGTTTAAAGCACGTCCTGAGTTCTGCTGGTTATTTATCTGTGGGCAATATCTTGCAAAATGTCCCAATTCATTGCAAGTAAAACATACCAGTGGCCTGCTTTGTCCCTGAAACTTTCGGACAGGACATTGTCTGAGAAAATGTCCGGTTTGTTGGCAACCATAGCATGCTGCAACTCCATTCCTGCAAAACTTCTCGGTATGGCCCGCTTGTTTACACTTATGACACTTAACATTTCGAATCGCTTTGTTGTCCTGAGTGCCCATGAAATTTCTTGAGTTTGGTCCAAAATTTGGCTGATTTCTCAGAGGAAAGCGGTTGATTGCTCTACACTCTCTGCGTGTAGATGCACGTACGAAATTCTCAACTGATTCTTCTCTCTCTGCAAACTCTAAGGCATCAGCTAGAGTGGACGGGCTTCTAGACAGAACTCGTTGCTTAGTAGGCATTAGAAGTCCAAGAACAAACTGCGTAATGATGTCTTGTTCCAGCTTTAACTTGAGAATTTGATCAGTGGCGACTAATCCTGTAAGCGTAATAGTTTTATTGGCTAAAAGCTTTAGCCTAGTTAGAAACTGTCGACATGGCTCGCCTACCCTCTGTCTACATTCCACAAAATTTTTCATTGCTGTCCCTTTTACACATGGCAGCGTAAATTGTTTCCTCAGTTCATTTCTCAAGGTAGTCCAGCTTGAGGTGCTTTTTAGGACCGGTTCTGATTCGATGAACTGCTTGGCTTTCCCTTGTAGTTTCAACCGAGCTATGGCGACTTTCTGCTGCTCTGTCCAACTGGCGATTAGGGAGGTTTCCTCAATGGTTGACAGAAATTCTTCTATGCTGCTCATTCCCTCGTAGACTGGCACGGATTCTATCCCCATAATGATGTTATTTGTGATTGTCTGCACGACAGGGGCTGCTGTCTCGTTTTCTGGCATTTTCCTTGATTTTTCTTGCTTCTAGGGTAACACAAGTAGATGGCAAGTTTCTACTTTTCTGGTACTGGCCCAGGAGAAAAAAAAATGTACCCAAAAAAAAATTTCCAAAAAAAAATTTTCAAAATTTTTCTATTATTTTGTTTTTCTTTACCTGGGGGTTGAAAAACCTACCCCACACCTGACACCAATGTAATGAACGCCGATTTACCCTAATCCTTTACTTACTGTAATTTTCGGCCGTTTCGTCAATCTTTGTTCATTAGCTGTAAACGGGTTCGCAGTACCAGTGTGTTGACACCCTAATTTCGACGTAAAATAATTTCCTTTACATATGGGCAACCACCCATATTCCGCTACCTAGTTGAAAACCACTTTATGCCTCTTACCAGCACTCACTTTCTATTCTCAAGTATATTAAATATAATTAAATAAATATAAGCCACATCAATGATGTTGTTGAAATTGATAAAATAAGTGAAAGGGAGCTTTTTTATAGTGGCTAAATTTATTCGCTTAAATTTTTAATATGACCTCGTATCTACAGCGTCAGACAATCAGAACTGGCACAATAAATAAAAATGACACTGGTATTATTAATTAGACACTAAATTTTTGTTTCAGTGTATCAACTTTCCTAAAATATTGTATTTTCCTAGCCAGTCAAAAATATGGAATAATAAAATAATTTCGGTCAGCGATATTCTTGTCTGTAGTGAATTAATTAAATAAAATGCGAAGTATTATAACATTAATTATTTAATGGGCTACTCTTGAAATTATCAAATACTACATTAAACGTTTCCCAATATACAGGCACTCTGCCTCATCATTTAAATTTGCTTCCTATCGAAATTTAACAATCAATTGTTTTTACCGAAACAATCCTGAAATTCTTGCCAACAGGCAACGCTACATGTTTTCCAATATACAGTAAATTTTTATGCTTTAAGAATTACATTTATAGTCTAACTCGAGTACTGAAATGTTTTACTGAAACTCATGAATTTCTTGCACAAAGTCAACAATAAAGATTTTCAAATATACTAACAATTTTTATGCTTTAAGATTAGATTTACTGTCTAACTCGAATACTGAAATGTGATACTGAATTATTCATGAATTCCTTGCAAACAGTCACCGATAAATGTTTTCAAATATACTAACAATTTTTATAACTAAACTTACAGTCTATCTCTAACGTGAACTCGGAACCTGTCGCCGTTGCTCCCTTTTCTTGGATTTTAACATCTTAACTCTCGATGAATGACGATGGTTCACACTTTTCTTTACTCTTCGAATCGTTGACATGAATTCAATTATTTATTTCGTTTTTTCCACGAGCCCTTAAACTGAAAGGCACTACTCTCGGTTTGGTCACAACTAAGACCATATTATCGACTACAAAATTATTAGTTTAACTTTTAAACTATTTAAATGAAATTCAGCATAGCGGCTCGCTACATCTGATATTTCTTATAACATTTTGAATTTGGCCATAGCGACCCACTGCAACTGGACTGGAGAATAAGACTGATTTTTCTTCGATATAATCATCCTTTTATAGCAGAAATTTTTACGCGTTTTGTTCCCCAGAAAAATCCAGAATCTACGTCCACCCACGAAGCGCGTGATATTTCGCAACTTTCTAGGCGTGTCGTTCTCCTGGAATTTTTGCCTGCAGCAATTAGAACATTGGTGATGACGCAAGACGCTTCTTTTTATCAAGGTTTTCGGGGGAATCTGCATGAATGCCGAATTAAGTGGTGGAATAGTCCGCGCGCAAAACCGTGTCTAGTGAACGTGAATTTCCTATCGGTTTTTGGATTTATAGTCCAAGGGCAAATGACTTCCAATATTTATTTTCTTCATTTGAACGATTAAAATTTAACTAAAAGTTTTACATTTCTTCAGTTAAATCGGGTACCCTGGCCTGGACATCACACTGGCAATAAAAAGATATAAAATATATTTGAAGGAAGCATTACTGCAAATAAATATTTAGAAATAAATAGCCCTTAGCATGCATTATTACCTTATAGTTGCAACAGAACGGAGATTCTTCTCACAATAATTTTCCCCTTCTACAGAAAGGCCTACCAGCTAATCTTAAAATTGCAGAGACGTCGTAGCATCTAGTCAAATGCTTTTGCCATAAGAATACCATCGAATGGGAGCCCAATAAAAGTATTTATTATTTTATCGCGCCTTTGTACGGTGGACGAATGGAATTCCGAGTTCCAACTCGCCGTCTTCGGTGTATTGTGTATCAAACGATTAGTTTGAGAATTTGACGATAATGGCAGATGGATGCTCTATTTTCTTGCATTATTCTGAAACCGGAACTATTTTTTTTATTTTAAGTGCGTGAAACTTTGTACCTAAAATTCCGTTGTATATTTAGGTATACAATTTATGTTGTTAGGCGTATTTTTAAATAAGTAAAACCATATATTTCGGACTTAAAAACTGTTGCTTTTGTGCAATGCCTTAATGTGTGCCGCTCGGCCAGCTTGTTTACAGCCAATACCCACTTCTTGTTACAGCACAATTTTATAAGTTTTGTTCGTGTTTAATTATTGCATGTTTTTCTCTCGGTTTCGGCTAGTTTTTTGGTAAGTGATACTTGTAATTATTCCTCAAAAAGGCTGTAATGGAAACTATGAAAATGGACCTAAACTTCATGTTTTCGGTTTTCCAAAGGACGTAAGGTCATACCCTTCATGAGCTGCTTGAAATTACTGTTTTAATGAATTATGTTCTTTATGGTCATAAGTTTCAGCAGCCTATATATTATATTTAAAAAACTGACTGATGAGTTCGAGGATACATTTTTCAATATTTACAATAAAAATTCTTTTCTTTGTGAGCTGTTGTTAAACTATCTTAATAAAAACAGCCTTTTGACTCCTTTTGTAAATTGTAAAAATCACCTAAAAATGTAAAAATTTCAAAAATGTTTCTTAGCAGCATTTCAAATACACTTCTTAATAATTATTATTCTAAACATAATCATAATCTTTTGAGTAATGAAAAGGAAACTTGAGATTTTTAATAAGCAATAATATACCCAAACCAACCCAATCTAACCCAAAAAATAAAATATCGATCGTATGAGATCGCAACTTTTATAGCGCGACTGTCATATGAATGTATATGATTTTTATATTTTGGGTTAGTTTTTGCAGCGAGCAGAGAGCCAGGCATAAAATGTTCAAATATTTGAAGACAAAACGTGACGGGGGTATTCTAGCTAACATTTATATTATAGTCGCCTTATGGTAAGGTGCGATCCTGTATGCTAGATATGAATATATGCGGCGCAGTGGCGGATCTAGGGACGCGTGGACCTCAAGGCAAAATATATTTATGGGCCCCTACCCCTTGTATATTTTAAAACTAAGTTAAGGCATTTCTCATAGGTAATACATGATATATGAGTATCACATAAAAAGTAAGAATATAACAATATTTTTTATTTAGGATGAAAACTAATAAAGAACTAATATTTTTTCGTATCCCATGAAAAGTAAGAAAATAAAATAAATTTTTATTTAGGATGAAAGCTAGTTAATACCAAAAATTGCAGACTGCTATTTTGCCTATCACATAAAAAGGCAGAAAATAAAAACACTTTAAACAAAATATAAAAACTAATAATAAACTGACATTAGCAAAATTATCTATTAGATCTGTTAAATCTACTTCGCTGCGATATTGTATTGCTATTTTAGACTGTTATTTTTCGTATCACATAAAAAGTAATGAAATAGAAACACTTTAAACAAAATATAAAAACTAATAACAAACTAAAATCTAGAATAATCTTTTTCTGACTGCAATTTTATTCAAATAAATTAAGATTGTTTAGCAAAAAATTGTTCAAATTCGGCATGTGTATTTACCAAAGACGTTTTACCATACAGAGACCTTTAAAAAGTCTAATTATGCTCTAAAGTCAACAATTAACAAATATTTGGAGAGCAAATTAAAAATTCGCTTGAGATTTCCTATTGCCAATGCATCACACTGGACCATGTTAAAGGTTAAACTAAAAAACATGCTATATCAGTGGCCAGTGGCGTATAGTTGACAAGTTCGTGGAGCACGCATGACGAGAGAGCCCTTGAGCGACGGGGGGCTTCAAAGATAGCCGACTATATTTTAAACAAAAAACTAGTGTATTTACTTATTCATTCCTATCATAACAAAAATAATTTATTATTAATAGGATCTTAGTCTTAGGCAATTTATGAAAAGGGGGCCCCCACAATATTTGCCGCGGTAGGTATCAAGCATTTGATAATTTGCTCTAAAGTAAATGAAAATGCGGCCTACTGCAGTGTTGCCAACCTGCTCCCGTATCTCTCCGCTACTGCGGTATCAAAATTCCGCTACATGTGACAAAAAACCGCTACCACTCGATTTTTCTTTAATATATTCTATAAACTAGTAAATGATGCCATGGGCCCATTTCTGTTCCTGCTATCGTGTTTGTAACTATCAACTGATGCAGATAAATTGATATGGTTTCTGAAAAGTTGGCTTATTAATTCCAACGTCAATTTTACCTTTCACAAGAACTGCCAATCGGGCGATTTTTTAAAGGAAAATGCTAAAATTACTTTATTTCGACTATTACTGATGTTTTTTTTAATTTCGCTGCAAATGGTCTTGCCGCCGCTACGCAAGGACTGAAAATCCGTGGCGTTATAAGATCCTTTACAGAAATAATGCACTATATAAAAATCGGCCTTTCCTATTGGTCGATCCGCATGGCCCTTCGCTCGCTCGCGCCGTCCAGATGAGACCCAGCTGTATAAACCTCTACACCACGAGAACTCTTGATAGAAATCGATTGCATCACGCAGACATATCGTAATACGAGATGGATCGACCAATAGGAGAGGTCGATTTTTACATAGTGCACTATTTGTGTAAAGGATCTTTAAATGCAAATCCGCTACCGCTACGGTTGGCAACACTGGCCTACTGGGAATAGTGGGAATCACAGTAGTTATAGTTAATGTTCGGTGGCTGGGTCTGGGAGTTGCCAAATTTAACGCTCTCAGGCTCTCTGCTCTCAACGAATATTAGGCATGGTCGATATATTTCATTAGTATATAGATACGTATAGGTATCTATACTGTGATTTTATTGAATGTAGCTTAATTATTATTTTTGGTTTGCATATTTGATGTTTTACCATTTTACTTACTTCGATACAAAAATACTTTATAATCCGCGGCATCGTGGGGCCCTTCTGAACCGTGGGCCCCAGGGCGGCGCACCGAACTGCCCGGTGATATGTCCGCCACTGTATATGCGTACGGTCCTACCTAAACGATAATTTTCTAGGTCATTGGATTAGAACATATGGACTTGTAAGATGGCCGCCAGATCACCCGAATTTTCGGTTTTGGATTTCTTTTTATGGGAATACTTTCAAAATAAAATTTAGCCACAGTAGATTTAACAAATGCCACTAAAGAGGTACAGGCGCGGTATGTTATTATTTTAAATGCAATAAGGTGAATAACAACTATGTGTGAAACATGTACCTATAACGCATAACGGAAGCCGTTTTGAGCAATATCATTAGAAAGTTCCATTAATTAACAGTTCTAGTTTTTAATTTTTTACGTATGACATAACTGGATCCGTTGTTTTAATTTATTATAATTGCTAACTGTATTAGATTAAGAGCTCTAAAATATATTATTTCTACGTTAATCAACATACCATTAATTGTTCTTTTATTTATTATATACCCTTTATGGCCTATCAACAAAAAAGAGATATTAAAAAAAAAACGTAAGATTCGGGCCTTAATATTAAAAATAAATATAGAGTGTGGAATATAAAATATATAGGGTATCCCATTTAAAAAATGTTAGTTTGGTGTATATCTCAAAATTTGATGCACCCAGAGAGAACACAACTACGCTAATGGATTCTGTGTAATCCATTTTCACTTTTTTATTCGCTCACACAATACCAAATACACGAGGGATGCTTGAAAATGGAAAAATTTCAATTTCACCCTGTTTTAGGAATATTTTGTTTCACAAAAACGTAGCAAAGTGTTGCGGAAACTGCATTATTCTAACTTTACTAATAACGGAGAAACCCCAAAACCATCGAAAAATAGACACCCTCTACATGTGTTTTGACCACATTTTGAATAATATCCCATAATAAGGATAAGAGTCTTAGCTGATTACTCATTGCAATAATAATTTACAAAAAAATACATCAGACTCAAACTATTAACGCAGATGCATACACGGGGCTAAAAGAAGGTTAACGTATGCATAAGTTCCTGAACAGAGAAAAAATAACAGCTCTCCCCTACTGTTTCTCGGCGAATATCCAATAGAAGCAGTAGAGTATATTTTTTCGGCCTTCGTTAGAAGAACGCTTAAGAATACAATTTTTCGATTTTCGGAAGCAGTCCCCGAATAGAGGCCCAGATGAAGATACAATAAAGAAATAACCTGTTAGTGATATAATGCAGTACTTATATTACAACATATGATATACAATACATTATGTAGATACATATTTATTTTATGAACTGTTTTATGTATTTAATTACTGGAATTATTATAATTTTATCTTTTTGTGTTCCCCTCTTATTAAAAATTATTTCGAAATGAGAGCTGAAATTTTGCAGTACCTTCCACTTTCTTCTGACTGAAGATATTAAAAAGCAACTCCTGGATCCACCCCTAGCATGGCACGCGCCTAGGAACGGCCCTGAATACTCATGTAATCGGTTCAGCGATAACATTCAGTAGATTTCTACTACGTTGGGGTTTGGAACCTTCTGCAACATGCACTGATGATGCTAACATGGTTAGCGAAACGCGCGTCGAGTGCAAATATTCTGTTTCGGTATTGTGGATAAAACTCTGTTTTAGTAGATTTCTACTTTTTTGGTAGATTTTCACCTTTCTTTGGAAAATTTTAGTAGGCAGATTTTCCTTAGTAGATTTTGGTTGATTTTAATATAAAAAAATGAGATCCATAAATTGTATAAAAAGTGCAACTAACAATAATTTTTGTTAATGGCTTTTTTATTAATTAACAATAATTGTAAAAATAACTAAAATCGAAATATAACTCAACATAGGCATAAGTCGCAAACGAGCCCCATTTATTTCTATTTCAATGTCGGGGGCGTGTAAGTAAGATGGTACTTTTATTGCTTTGATTACTTCGTGCGCCTATTTGTTTTTTTTTGGGTAATTCCCATAAACTTTTGTGGGGTTCGCCGATCGAAACAAATTTTTAAATAAAAATTTATCTGCTTTAATACACGCCAACGGGGGTTTAAGGGATATTGAGACTTGCACAAATTTTCAACCTGATATACCAATGATTAAGTTAATGGAATCTTATATAAAGGTATAAAATTGAAAATTAATGAAAATGAGGAAAATTAAGAAAATTGTGTTTATTTTTTAAGTCTAGCTTTAAGATAAATATCTGCTTTGTTAAATAATTAAGTTTAGAATAAGAATCAGTGCCTTTTTTATTTGCTATGCTAGTTTTAAGATTTATACTTAGACAATATACTGTTAATAAATAATGTTGCCTTATCTACCCTTATACCAAATTCCATTTGACTGCACTCAGTGTGCACTTTTTTGACAGTTGACGAAAAGCCTTGTTTATCTGTTAACTGGAAAGTGAGCACTGAGTGCAATCAGATATCAGATGGAGTTCGGCATGGGTTGTTTAAAGGTGCGTCCAGACTTGTGACAAAACCGCGACGCTGTCAAGTCACGGACGAACCAAGCGGCGTAGCATCCCTTTGATGCGACGCCAAAAGACCGACAGGACATGGAACGCAGTTATGACACGCGATGTCACGTCCATGATGACCGACTGTTTTTTTATTTAAATGAGCGGAACGCTGTGAACCAGACTATGATACGCGACGATGACACGCGACGAAGACACGCGACGATGACACGCATCGAAGTTCGCCTCGTCGTGAAAATGTTCGCGACGCTGTCACGTCACGGGGTTTTGTCACAAGTCTGGACGCACCTTTATATGTCTTTGGAGCTGTACGTTGTCGATACTTACACTGTTCCCTTGTTACTTTATATTTTTCTATTTTCCTCTATTTTATTTTATATTACATAATAAAATATATATCAAATATTCAGTAGATTGCCGGAATTTTCTTAAATATCTAAGACTTTTAGTAGATTCAGGCAACCAAAGTTTAATTCTGTAAACTTTGATATTACCTAGTAGATTTGCCAAAATAGATGTGGTAAGAAGGCCGAATCGATTAAAAATGGCAGTAGGTACACAGTGCATTAAAGGATCACAAAGTTTAATAAGGCAAATTATGCTGGAGTTTCGATTCGAAACTTGTTTATAAAACCGCTTGCGCTTGGACTGATTTACTTTTGAAACGCATACTAACTATTGCGTAATCGGCAAGTAATAAGCATAAATTATCGGTTGCAATTGCAACATTGCATTTAATGTCGCGCATTTGATTTATTGGCTTTTTACGCGATCCTACACAACGTTTCCGCTGTCGATAAAAAATTGAAACAGGACATTAATTGGTACATACACACATATCTATTTCGACACCCGAGTAGGTACAAAATTTAATATTTTGTGATAATATAGAACGCCGTTTCAAAGGAAGAAAAAGATCAATATTGCGGGTTCAATGTTTTCAAATGAAAA
This sequence comes from Pissodes strobi, assembly GCA_016904865.1. Lineage (NCBI taxonomy): Eukaryota > Metazoa > Arthropoda > Insecta > Coleoptera > Curculionidae > Pissodes > Pissodes strobi. The sequence goes on along the minus strand of MU189864.1, from coordinate 11,925 downwards.
AACTAGAGTGTGTGCATTTATTTAAATTTTTTCAGTATTAATTCACTCTAGTTCCATTATCCATTGATCTATTGTTTCCAATGAAATTGCATAAGAATGAAATCGCACGATAAACAACATCGTATTTCAATCATATTACTAAAATAATGCCTGCTTTATAGCTAAATCCAAAATATTTTTTCTACTACCGTGCGTAAAATACTCACTTTACGCACTCTCTAAGATTCGTAAAATAGGCCTTTTTAATGTGCAGTGCGTAAAGTAAGTTATTTTACGCACTAGTGCGTAAAGTAAAGCTGACATATTTTATGACGTTTAGGACAGTGCGTAAAATAATATATTTTACGCACTAGTGCGTAAAGTAATATAATATTATTTTAATTTTTTCATATATTTTTCGATAGTAGAAAAAATTTTGTATGCTACTCATGTGTAAAGTACCCTTTTTTTATTCATGGGATTGTCGCATTCGCCTACGGCTCATGCGACAATATTCCCATTCATAAAAAAAGATTCACTTTACACACTTGTTGCATAAATAACTATTATTCTTATATATAAAAAAAATATCATCGTGAAAAATATTAAATAAAAACTCGTAACTGATACTTGGATAATTAATAATTTTTTAAAATAAAAAAAAGTTAATGCGATGGCCGGGAATCGAACCCGGATCAACTGCTTGGAAGGCAACTATGCTGACCATTACACCACCATCGCACTTGGTAGTTGCGGCATTAAAGCGAAAGCAGTCATTTGAGTGGAATACAATTCAATTTTAACTAATAATGGTATTGAAAGTTGCATACCATTTCGGCGTCATATGGAGTATTAAATATATGAGGACCGTTAACCTTGCTAGTGGAATCCATATATCTATAAACTAACGTATATGGTGGTGGTGGAATCTAAGAACGAAGTTTATTATTCTTGAGTGGAATCGATGACATATTATTTTTATTGTGCATGTATTATATGTTGCATACCATCGGAAGCGACATTAAAATAATTTAATTATTATCTTTGTATTTTAAATTTTCTTGCACTACATTATTGAAAACTATTTTTAATATACGTTTATTTTGGTTACAGATTGAAGGCAAGAAGATGAAAATTAAAGCAATACTTTTGGCTATTTTTTCGTATATACTAAGTAGTTACGGGCTGGAATTAGAAGTCGTGAACCAATGGAACTTTTTACAATTCGAGCCCCCCTATGGATACAGCACCGCCGATTGGAGGTAATTATTAGCTATAAGTCTGGAGAAAGTGACCAGATTTCTGAGACGTCGATGGGAGAATCAAGTATTCAAATATGTGTGAACCAGGTTGTCTGTTTCCTTCCTACCTTTTCATGGGAAATATTTTTAAAAATTAGTAAATTTCATTTTTGATGGTTGCCAATAAAATCTTGTCGCAGTGATACGCAAAGGAACAGCGTTTTATTGCAGCCCCAATAATGGAATACGGTGTTACGACCATACTTCAGCTATATATCCCAATACGATATCTTACTGCCGTTTTCCGATGTGTACTAACTTTATTCAATGGTTTGCACCGTGAGCAGATAGACGTTGAGTGCAGTGTGGTCTGTGAGTGCAGTCTAGTTGTCGCTCTATCGGCGCGAGAATAGCACTGGCTATTCTGTGCTATCATCGGCCTGAGTCAATACCAAATAGCCTGAGTCCTAGCATGTAATTGCATGCAATTAACGTTTTTCCGGTTTGGGCATGCCTTGCATTAGTTTCTGGTGGTTGCGCCTGCGCAGCGAGTGAAGCGAGCACAGGCCCATACCACAGCTTATTCAATAACCAGCTACTCATCTTGCGGCGGCATCCTTTGATTTGTGAAAGTCAAATGAAAATTTTAGAAGAGGGCCTTGACTTAATATTTTTCTAAACGTCTGGGCATCTGAATAATACTTTTAACAGTTCGTTTAATTTAAAATACGATGTTTTATCGTCTAAAATCCGTTTGAAAACGATTTCAAATGGCAAAATTGTATAAAAATCCGAAATTTCCGGTCTTTTTAGGGCGATAGCCGTAGCTTCGGACGAATTTGTTGTGGATTTTGAAGCGAATATTCATTTTAAATTCAGTTCGCTTCATGTCATTACATTGCCTGAAAAATCACGAGACCGTGGAACTGAATCACTCAGGGCACTGTCAGGTATGCGCAGTGGCAGTGCCCGACACTCCGATTTCGATAGAGATGAATAGCTGGTTATTGAATAATCTGTGCCCATACTATGCGCAAAGTGACATATTAAGCCGCGTCCACACGTGTAACCGATCCTCGTAACGTAACATGCATCGTCGCGAACCAAGGGCACGTACCAAACCTCGTAACGCGATTATTCTGGCGAGCCGCTAAACGAAATGCTCGGGCTGCCGTCCAGACGCTGTAACATCAGCGCCTTTCATTACTTCGTAACATATTATACGTATATGCTTCGTAACATCCTTTGATGGTTCGCTGGTTTACCGACAACTGATGGCTCGCTGCGAGCGGTACGCTGTACAATTTTGACATGACATTTTGATACGCGATGAGGCTCGGGATGCCGTCCAAACGGATCGTAAAATGATACGCCAGCAGGTTACGTTACGAGGTGTGGACGCGGCTTTAGGCGTTTTTCTTTCACCTGCGCTAAGTGTGGGTTCCCATGGTGAAAAAAAGCGGAAAAACCGAGAGAGTAGTTTACGTTTTTTTTTTGGGCGGAACGTCCCCTTGATACCACTGTATCGATACATGTATCGATGTTGTATGACGTTTAAAGGTTCATTGACCCAAAGTTTTATTTTTTTTTGGTTTATTTGGAAAAAGAAAAATAGCAATAGACAAGGAAAAAGACATGAGTATAGTAAACAGTTAGTTCCTTTTATTAGTTATAGGGGAATTTATTTCAAGAACAAGTGGTTCACTTATCTACAAAAATGAGGAAAGTCATAGAAAACTATTAAATTTAGATACTATTTATCTTAAAATTAAGAGAACTGAGAAAAGTACGCGAAGTTTCTGAGCTAGAGACATATTTATACATGATCAAAGACTGCTGTAATCTTTAGGTCAATGCAAAACATCTGTGAAAAAAATGTGAAAAATCTCACCGGCTGGCGGGCGGGCGGTGAGGCATTAACTGATGGATGACATTATTGACAGATGATAAAATTCGCAAAAAGTTGAGCCCAAGTAAACTTTTGCGTATTTCAAGGGTAAATAGAAATTTGGCGACATGGCTGATTTTAAACAAAGCAAATATACGGATTTCCTGTCAGTGTTACGCCAGTTCCGCTAAAAGTGTACTACGGGAACCCACACTAACTACACCATGCACCAACCCTTTTTCTTTCTCCGGTGTCATTTAGTGCAGCACATTCTCCACCGACTATTTTGTTGGTGTAAGTTGGTGCAGGATGGTGGAACAATGGCGAACTGGTGGAAAAATAGTAAACAAATCAAAACTTAACCTACAATTTTGTTAAGCTGTTGCTGCCCAAGGCCCAAGAAAATTTTGTAAGAAAATCATGAAAAAGACAATAATACTTTGCGATCACAACGGTGAGATGTCTTTTTGTTTCGCTGCTGCACGATTATTTGGTGGAGCTACACTGACTTACAACAGCAGTAGAAAGAAAGACACCAATTAGTGGAATGATGAAAATTTACTAAATGAAATATGCACGCACAACAACACGCTATTGCGCATATCCAAGATAGTCCCGGCTTCTAAAAACACCCGGCACCTGGCATCTGAAATTTCATAAAGCCTTCGGAAATATAGTAGCGTCTCGCCGCTGTGGAGAGCCTGATCCTGACTTCTGCCGAAGGACCCGGTTTATGGCGCTACATGCGTTGTTTAATGTTTACATTTGTGTTTTTACATTTTCACCGCTCGCTGCGGGGCGCAACCAACAAAAACTAACCCAAGGCAGCCCAAAAACCAACTAATCCAATAAAAAGAAAACTTGCAAGGACCGGGCATCGAGCCAATCACTTTGCGTTCTAGAGACGCAACCTTCACCACCTGAGCCAACCCCTCACATTCCTGCTTTTTTGAAAAGTGTTTTTTTGAAACGACTGAAGTGAAAAAATGCGTAAACAAACATTGTCGAGCGAAGCTCGGGATGAGGCTCCCCACAGTGGCGAGACGCTAATCGGAAACATGACAACGACGTATTCAATTGGGGCTACAAACAGACACGGCTCGCAAAGACAAGATGTTGCCCCTACCGCAGCAGAGGGCTTCAGAGTTTGCGCGCGCATCACATTGTCGAAAGAAATGTCTAATATCACAATTTGCGCATGGCCCTCCGCTTGCTACGGGGGTGCAACCAACAAAAACTAACCAAAACTAACCCAAAGCATGTCCAAATTAAAGAAAAGAACTTTACACATGATACTAAACATAAATAAACCTCTCTTGCCACTGCAATCCAACCCGGGCCGCCGCCGTATTGCAACTTCAGCATCCAACCACTGGGCTACAGACCAGTTGACAGCCATTCGCTAGACCCCGAAGATATGGTGTTTGTCAACAATGTAATGTGCGCGCAGCTCTGAAGCCCTGTGATGCGGCACGTGCAACGTCTTCTCTCGCAAAGGGGCAGTCCTTTTTTTGGAACCATCCGCAACTAACAAAAACTAACTCAAGACATGCCCAAATTGAAGAAAAACTTTTTACCAACATAATGTTAAAAAAAGACATGTCTTGCTACTGGAATCGAACCAGGGCCGCCCTATCACAAACACAGCATCTAACCACTGGGCCACGAGACCCGCTGAAAGCAGTTCCCTAGACCATAAATACATATATTTGTTATAAATGTGTTTATGATGCGCGCGCAAGTCCAGTACGGATGGTTGCAAAATAAAAAGATTTGCTCGCAAAGGGAAAAAAATTGTGGCAGCTGTCGTTTCGCTTTAAACGTGACATATCGCAAAATGTTACTTTGACAACTATCAAAATTTTTTAAGAAACGTTAAAAATCAATCAATATCACAAATTAAATTTCGATTTATGTGATAACATGTATTAAACTAAAGAACTGAATAAGAAATTGCGGTAAGAAAATTTGACTGTCATATTGAAATTTTGACACGGTTAGTCGTAACAATATCTTTACCAATCTATTAACATTTGTCGAATGAATTACATAGGTAGGTATGTTGTGTGTTTAATAAATATTATAATAAAAAATTATCCTTGAAAAAAAATGACATCTGTCATATAGATGTATACTTTTTGACTACTGTACTGACACTAATGCTTGGGCGAAAAAGGTTGACAGCTGCAGTTTTTTCTCAGGTGATATATTAGGTCAAATGCCAAACTGACTATATCAAAATCATGAACAACTAATTTGACAGCTGTCAATGTCATACGCAAAAAATGACAGCTAATATTAAATGTAATATTTCTAACTGTCAAATTATATTATTGGTATATATAGCGACATCAATAAATATAACTTTTACTATTAGACATCTTTTTCGATATCTAGCATTATGCGAAATATTAGCGAAAATGTATAGGTACTTAAGTCACTTTAGACAGCTTTTTAAATTATGGAACTCTAGGCTAAGAAACGAAAGTATTTTTGAGAGATCAATATCTACCTTGACCGGATGAATTTTGTTCCAAATTTGAAATTGGTAATTTTAGCGCATTCTTTTAATTCTTATTAATGTTAACACTACAAAAATAACCCATCACTACTGCTCAGATTTTACTGACTTGCGAACTAGACCTGCATTTTAATTTGATTTTTTTAAGTTCATATTTGAATTTTATATATAACCCCGATGTTATTCATTAACAAAGTGGAAATGTATTTTGAAAGAAAGAATTGTTGCTCAAATTGGACATCGATAATTTTAGCAGATGTTTTTTGTTAGTGTTAGCTCTCCGAAAGTACCACGCCACTGGTTCTATTTTACTCATTTACGAGCTCAATCTACATTTTTATTCCATGTTTATTTTAATCCAAATTTGAAATCTATAGCTTTATATAATATATGACTTTTATCCCGTAACCTGCAGTTAATGGACATATCTCAGACACATTCGCCATTAACGCGGGAGTGCCTCAGGGCTCAATACCTTCACCAACTCTGTTACTCATCGTTCTATATTAATGACCTGCTGTCCGAAAAGAATAATCCTGTTTACAGTTTGCAGATGACAGTACCCTTGTCTCCCACTTTAGCTCAGAAAAGCCTTTACCAACGACTGAGACTTATCACCGCAGACAGGAGCAAATTACAGTAATTAATCAAGATCTGAAGAAAGTTCAAACTTGGGGCGACAGAAATTTGATCCAGTTCAATGCAGCAATGACCCAAGCAGCAACGTTTACCAAGAGGGCCAATACGGCGGGCCCTGACATCATTAATGGCAGGGTCGACCATTCCTTCATCCTCGTCAATCGGACTATTGGGTGTCTCGATCAACAGCGATATGTCCTGGCATGATCACGTTACTAAAATCGCAAAATCAGCCTCCCAGAAGCTTGGTGCGCTATTTCGCAACAAAAAAAAACTGTATACACCGCAGCAGTTGCTCTTGCTCTACAAAGCGCAAATAAGACCGTTCTTAGAATATTGCTCATACATCTGGGGTGCGACACCAAAGCACACCCTAAAGCTGCTGGATTCCATTCAGAAGAGAGCTGTGCGTCCCGTCGACGGCGGCGACCCGGAGTTGACCCGGAATCTGGATAGTCTGGAACACCGGAGACATGTGGCCGAGATGTCCTTGTTTTTCAGATACTTTCACGCCAGATGTTCCCAGGAATTGACCCGCCTCATCCCACCCCTGGCAACGCCTGTCAGACAGTCACGACATACGGCAAGAGCGCACCAGTTGGTCGTACAACTGGAAACACCTACAACAACGCTTTAGCAAGAACTTTTTTGTCTGGCGCACTGCATCGCTGTGGAACTTACTTCCAGGACATCTGATTCCCCTAATCGCAAACTGCAACTAATCAAGAACCGTGTCAATCAACATCTTCGCACACATACCGCTCGTCGAGCGCCATAAGATCTCCCTTTAGTGAGTGTGTGTACCATAAAAAAACCACTCAAATCTTAAGTTCAGGTTAAAACGGCGCTTTGAAAACATGTCGAAATTAAATATAGTCAAATCAGGTAAAATAAGAATTCTTAACTCCCAATTTTATTGAAAAATTTAATTCAACTATTTCAGATTTGAACGAAATAATTTACGTCTCAAACTAAATTCGTAAATTTAATGAGCAAAATCTAACAGGTGGGGCATTTTCAAGAGAATAAAATATTAAATCATGCCGCGGCACATGCAATGAAATACAGATAAAGCTCGAACCGTTGTTTAAGTAAAGGAGTACCCGCGAACCAGTCCCCGCTACTGGTATATTCATGTCATCGAACCAGCGGTTAAGGGTCCTAAAGAAACATTTTTCATTAATAATTTTTATTTTTGTAAGCCCACCAAATCTAGGGTTTCGCTTTCTTCCTTGAATATTTAGCATCGATTTCCTTCAAGCTTTCACCATCTACATCCGACTGCAAATAACTAATAAATATATAATAAATCCTGTTCCAGACCGGAAAACACTGTATTCACCGGCCTAGAACTAACGGACGATCGAATTTTCATTGCCACGCCCCGACTCAGGGCTGGCATCCCAGCTACCTTATCCACCATCCCCAGAAATACCCCTCTCGGATCTAGCCCCCAACCGAAACCCTATCCTGACTGGTCGTTCCACGGGGCCGGATTGGGACTGGATAACGCGACAACTTGCGCTGGGCTGGTGTCGGTCTACAGGATGAGGCTGGATTCATGCGGAAGATTGTGGGTAAGAATACAATTTAACCAGTTAGTTCTTCTCTTAAAAAAGTAACTACTTATTTAGAAATGTCCTTCAGGTTTTAGATTCCGGAATTATGAATTCGGTCGACGACTTCCAAAGGATCTGTAACCCCAAGCTGGTGGTGTTCGACCTCAAAACCGACCAGGTGGTGAGGACGGTGGAATTCCCCAGGCAAGTTCTCAGACCCGCTTCGCTATTGGCCAACCTGATCATCGACGAAACTGTCCAGGGCAAGTGCGATTCTGCTTTCCTTTACCTTGCTGATACTGCTGCACCAGGTAAGAGCTCAAGAAATAAATTTCTAGTTTCAATTATCTAGCAATTAATATGAATCTTATGAGTCAACTTTTTAGGTTTAATTGTATACGATGCTCTCGGAGATAGAACATGGCGAGTGACCCATCCAAGTATGTTCCCCGACCCGAATTTCGCAACTTATACCATAAACGATGAAACGTTCACACTACCAGATGGTGTAGTAGGACTGGCGCATTCGCCAAAACTATCGACAGTATTTTACCAACCACTGGCTACTGACAGGTATGCATTAGAATAATGTCAGGTTTGAATGCTACCGACTGCGTCATATTAAACAAATTTCGATTGATGCTTAAAAAAGCAAAAGTTAATAATATTACATAATAACAATAAAATGTGAATAGTACCATCAGGCTTAGTATAGGAATCCCCATAACATTCTGGGTATAAAATTGGTCCAAGCCCTATTTGGTGAAAATAAATTAAACAGGCCGTTGGTTAATGACCGGTAAATATTCTTAGCGACATTTAAAACCTTCCCACTAAGGCTATTAAGTAACAATCACTTTTGCTTTATAGAATTTTCAGTATACCAACAGCAACACTTACCAAAGGACCCCCTGCGGAATTCGAGGATATTCCCGTGTCCCTAGCCGGAAGAAAGTCCTCTCAAGGTCTGGGTTTGGCCCTGAATCTGAGGGATGAGACCCTATACTTCAGTCCTTTGACCGAGACGTCCCTGGCGTCCTGGAATCCGTTAACCAACCAACAAAAGTGAGTATTCTTTGAAAAAAAAGGAGACTTTTTATAATATATTACACAGGACACTCATATTCCCTATTATTAGTGACTATTTGTCGCTAATTCACAAATAAAACATTGTATATCTAGGACTCAGAACTAGGAAGGCCTAGCAGAGCCACCAAATATTTCACAAATAAATAAAATAAAAATTCCGATATTGAAATTTCCTAATTTTATTAAAATCTGAATTTGAAATTGGAGTTTATTAAATTCGATCAGACAAATTATATAAAACTATACTTATTTGAAGTTCACATCTTGTATAAAATTTTGACTCTGAAGTCCGATTTATTTAATTAAATTCCGACTTGGAAACTTCCGACTACCGACTTCAAATTGACTTCCAAGTTTGAATTTGTTAATTATTATTGATCTCAAAGTCCAAATGTTTTGGAATGTATAAGTGAAAACTGTTACTTCGAATTCCAATTTTATTAAAATACTACTTTAAACCTTGGTTTTGAAGTTTGATTTTTCATAAGATTCCGGCCTCAAAGTTTAAATTTTATAAAATTCCATCTTGAAGCCGAAATTTAATTAAATTCAGACCTCAAATTCTCAATTGTATTAAATTTTAACTTTCAAATCGGGATTTATTAAATTTTGGCTTTAAATGCCATATTTTATTAAAATGCTCTTTTCGAAGTAAGAATTAGGAAAAGTGCCAGACACTTCAACTATGATCGATGATTTTCAATTTTGGATTTTATTAAATTTTACTACAATGTTCAAATTTTAGAAACAGTTTCTCTTTAAGTATAAATCTGATAAAATTCAGCCTACAAATTCCTCATTTTATTAACGTTTGACTTCGAAGTCGGAATTTATTAAACGGCTTCCAAATCCAAATTTTATATAATTTATATTTCAATGATTTCCTACTGTGAAACCCCCTTTTGATCTTTGAATTGTATAAAATCACAACCAAAATTTAAGTTTTATGAAATTGACCTATTTTAAATGCTAAATTTAATTAAATTCAGACTACGAACTCCTAATGTATTAAAATAAATCTCCAAATTATAACACTTCGACTTCAACGATGAGATTTTATCAAGATCCTACCAGCATCCAAATTTTCATGAATTTAAATTTCAAAATCGTATTTCATTAAAGGTCGACTTGGAACATTAACTTCAAAATATGATTTTTATAAAATTTCGACTTCAAAGTTTGAAGTCCGAATTAAATTTCAACTTTGAATACTTATAATTATATTAAATTCTGACTTTGAACTTCGAATGTGTTAAATTTTGTCGTCAAAGTCGAAAATTTATAAAAATACCTATTTCGGAATCAAAATTTTGACTTACAAGTCAAATTTTAACTTATAGAAGTACAAAATTCTGACTTCAGGGATTGAATAAAATGTGCCTTTTATATGCATAAATTTAATTCAATTCAGACTGCAAATTCCCAATTTTATTAAGTTAGAATTTATTAAAATAAAATACCACTTCAAAATTTAAAACTTAAAATGCCTATTTCAACACCAAATATATATTAATATTTTGTCTAAAGTCTAATTTCATCGAATTTCATCTTTGAGGTATGATTTGGAACTATGAATTTCATAAATTCTAACTACAGGTTTCGCATTTAATAAAATGTAACATTTATACATTTAACTAAATTAAAACTACAAACTCAAAATTGTAAAATTTAAAAATAAACGTATACATATATTAAAATTCGTTTTCAAAGTTGAAAACTTAATATGTCTATTTCAATGTCAATTGTCAATTTGTTGTCACGTTTTGACTGAAGTCTTGTTTCATTAAATTTCGACTTTCAATGATGAATGAAAACCGATCTTATTAAATTTTGACTTCCAATTTCGACTTTTCTATAATTCGTCTATTTCAAAATCCGAATTTAATTAAATCCACACTACGAACTTCTGCTTTTTAAATTCTGACTTAAAAGTTCGAATTTATAATATTCCGACCTCAAAGTTAAAAATTTACAAAATTTCCATTCCGATTTCATTAAATTTTGACTTTGCTAGAGTTTAAGTTTAATTTTATTAAATTTAAGCTGAATTCCGAATTTTCTTAAATTCCGCCACATAACATTTTATTCTCGATTAAGTTGCGCTTCGATGGAACCATTTTTGGCCAAAACGATCAAGGTATTTCTTACGTGTATTTGTAATCTTGCTCAATATTTTCGTTTTTCATTTCAGCCTCTTAGCCTACGACCCGACTCTGATTCAATTCGCCTCCGAACTCCGATGGAAAGAAGACGGACTGTGGTTCCTTAGCACTAGATTCCAGAAATTCTTCAAGAGGACCGTGACTCCAAACGATGTCAATCTGAGAATAATTAGGGTGCCTCTCACTAGTTCCGTATTCAACAATTTAAACAACAAGTTGTATTACTAAGAATAGGAGAGCCCATAGAGATAAAGATAGGCATTACCTCTTCATCAAGACTTTTTAACTTTAAGGAATCAGCTTATAATTATTGAACAAAATAGTTTTTTTTTACCCTACGGTAGCAATAAGATAAATCTTACGAGGACATATTAATATAACCAGGGTGTATTGATAAATATTGATCTTACGAGGGCATATTAATAAATATTAATGACTATAATTATTATTGGGTTAATTAATACATTAGAGCTCTTCATATCCCAACTATACAGAGTACATGATTCGCTATCTTCTTCGTTGTTAAATTGAGAGACCTTGAAGGACATAGAGTTGTATCCCTCCGACCTATTAAATCAAAAATATTTCTCATACAAAATTTAACATACATATAAGGGATATATCCCCATATTTTCTTTGCATGGTCAAATGTTCTTTTAAAAATTTGGTTGCGACACAAGGCGTTAATAACTTTTTAAAGCGATTTCTCACTACAATTATATCTCCTCGTAAGGCGATTCAAGATAATGTTTAAATAATAAACTTCAGGCGTGATAAATGTAACCGAACTTCATATAATTATTTGTAATTGTTGCCAATCACCTACCTCGTATTTTGTGGCAGTAAA